>CM016615.1:10038187-10329224 GCA_005393395.2 Gossypium australe
CCTTGCTGAATCGAATCCAAGAGACTCCCTTAAGGCTCCTTCACGTTGCTACATAAAAGAAATACTTATTATGGCAATAAGAACATTCGGCCATCCCTTAGAAACCAAGGCCATCCCTTGATTCGGCACCTTTTAAGAAAAGAATCCAAAACCGACTTCTAAAGGAGAAATACTTACCACCCAAGACACTTTCGGCTTCTCAAACTAGCGACAGGTGTAGGAGAATAATACCACTTGAAGATTCGGCTAACAATAAAAAGGAAGAAGCTTGAGACAAAGAAGTAGATTCGGCCAAGAAGCAAATAGGTTCAAAGTGATCAAAATTTCGTCTTTAATGCTCTCCACAAGGTTCGGCTAAGCTTTTAAAAAGGGTAACTGCATATTCGGCTATCAAGAGGAGTAGGTATGGAGTTGAAGAAAGGAAGAATGGGAGAAACTTAGGGGCATTCGGCTATGACGTCTAGAGGAAGAAAGATTGGTAATAGGAAGAAAAGAATACCCAAAACAATGATCCCTCCTATTTATACCCCTATATTCTCTCCATACCTCTCTTTCAAAATAAAATTAAATAAACTAAAGCCACCATTATCTTCTATCTATACCAAATAAAATAAACCCCCACTTATTCAAAATAAATTAAATAACCCCCATTCATCCACTATCTCACTATTTAAAACAAATAAAACAAAATCCCCAATTATCTACCCACTTAAAATAAATAAAATAAATCCCCACTTATTCAAAATAAATTAATAACCCCCATTCATCCACTATCTCAATAATTTAAAACAAATAAAACAAAATCCCCAATTATCTACCCACTTAAAATAAATAAAATAAATCCCCACTTATTCAATAAATAACCCCCATTCATCCACTATCTCAATATTTAAAACAAATAAAAACAAAATCCCAATTATCTACCCGTAAATAAATAAAATAAATCCACACTTATTCAAAATAAATTAAATAACCCACATCATCCACTATCTTAATATTTAAAACAGATAAAACAAAATCCTCAATTATCTACCAAATTAAAATAAAATAATCCACACTTATTCAAAATAAATTAAATAACCCACATCCATCCACTATCTTAATATTAACAAATAAAAAAATCCTCAACTATCTACCCACTTAAAATAAAATAATCCACACTTATTCAAAAAAATTAAATAACCCACATCCATCCACTATCTTAATATTTAAAACAAATAAAACAAAATCCTCAAAAATTTTGCTTCCCACGCGACTCGAACTCAAGACCTGCACCAAGCTTGTGGCGTCATTCCCAAAGGCTTTAAGTGGCGCCTTGTAGCCACTCTTCCAAGCCCAATTTCATGTCCAAAAGCGCCTAAAATTTCCTTAAGGCCTCATTCCCCCAGCTTCTCCTTTAGACTTAAAATTCTAATATTTTTCCAAAACTTCCTCCTACATCGTTGGATTCTCAAAACCCTTAAAACACTCCTAACTACATACTAAGCCTTCTCTTACATGGATTATGCACTAACCGCATAACCCCTAATCTAGGATGTTACAGTTCTACCCCCCTAAAAAATTTCGTCCTCGAAATTACTTGGCTAAATAAACTTCTTCTCGCCACACTACGCTTATGCTGCGCACTCTGATTTTAATAAAACTAACACCTTTCCCTAGATACCATCTCAAGATTCGCATTCAAGGTTCCATACACTTCACTAGCAACATAAGAACGAACTAGCTCTATAACAATCAAAGCAAATAAGGGTATTCGAGAACCAAGGATCGTACCCGTTGTCACATCTGGCACATCCTCCTCGCGACGGCCAACTGCATAAACCAACCTTGGCTGCCTTGCATCAGAAACTTCAGCACCTCCACTTGGTGCTCCACGACCGCGGCCGGAACCATTTTCTCCATGGTTCAGACCACGACCCCTTGTCGCCTGCTGACCACCTCTGCATGGATGCACATAACCTTGGTCTGCTGTCCGAGCCCTATTCGGATCCTGAGGACAATCTTTAATCAAGTGAGACTTAGACTTACATCTAAAACATTCCCGATTTCGGTTCCAGCACTCGCCAACATGATACCTTCCACATTGAGCACACGGACGGTCCGGATTTCCAGTAGCTGGCTTAGAAACACGAGCAGAATTCTAAACCCTCGGTCTTTTCTAAAGACTCTCAGATGATTCTGACGATCCAAAATTCCTCTTATCCCGGTTCCTATCCCTATCTCTGTTCTGTCTTACAGAGTCCTTAATCCCTTCAACTACCTACCTTAGCCTTTTCTACTAACACGACAAACTCTCGCTCCTGATGTGGAGCTATCAACAATCTTAGGTCATCCCTTAGTCCGTCCTCAAACCTGACACATCGCTCATGCTCCGTAGCCACCACTCCTTAAGCATATCGACTTAACCTTAGGAATTCGGCCTCGTATTCCGCCACGGACTTGTTCCCTTAAACCAGCCCCAAAAATGCCTTCCTTTGCGCATCAATATAATGGGTACCAATAAACTTCTTTTGATAAGCCGCCTTGACATATTCCCAAGTCAAATCCTCAGCTGTGGCACCATCCCGGACTGTTAACCACCATTGATACGCTTCATTGCGCAACAGTGCCACCATTCCTTTCAGCTTCTCCTCAAGGGTCAGATCCAACTCGTCCATAATACGTTCCGTTGCTTCCAACCAATATTCAGCTGTACTGGGTGCCACACCAGATACTCCTCGAAACATTTCAGCTCCATTAGCTCGGAGTCGCTCGGGTACGGACTTCTTAGCTCTCATATTTCCACCTGCTCCAGCCACTATCTCTAAAACTCGCAGCACTGCCTGCGATACAGCATCATCCCCCGTCTGATCTTGCTGCTCAACACCAAAAGCTGGTGGTGGTACCTCATTCTCAGACCCTTGACCCGATCTAGCGGGTTCTGATACAGCCATTCTCCTCTACCGCGTCCACGACGACCATGCCCCCTAGAACTCATTTTCTAACGTCGCGATTTAATCTGATTAAGAAGTTTTATGCGTTAGTACTTTTGTTCCACTTATTACCCCGCGAACAGTTTTATGATAAGAAGTGTTTAGAGGTAATTCTTTCGATCAATCAAAGTTTCAGTTCAAGTTCACTATTCTAATTCAGAGAATCACATTCACATTCATCAATAAAGACACATTCATTCATCCGCGACACTTTCTTAAGCATTCCATCCATTTCCCCACCCAAGGGTAAATTCGTCATTTGTCCTACAGGGGTATTTTAGTAATAAATCGGGGTCAATTTGAAAATCACAAAAGTCATTTTGAAAATTTTCAAACTCATGGGTATTTTGAAAGAAAGATTTTCCAAATTAAGGTATTGCAGAAATTTCAGAAATCGGGGTTATTTTGGTAATTTCGTAAACCAGGGGTAATTTGGTAAATTTTCCCGATTAGGGTATTTTAAATTTTCGCAAAATAGAGTTTTTGGACACTTTTGCAAAGTAAGAAAATTTTATTGAAATCGAGGGTAGTATGGTAAAATAAAAAATTTCCAAGCCAGGGGCATTTTAGTAAATCTCCCAAATCAGGGTATCTTAACATTTCGCAAAACAGGGTTTTTGGTATTTTGTAAAGTAAGAATATTTTCATAAAAGTCGAGGGTAATATGGTAATTTTATGAACCAAGGGCATTTTCGTAATTTTTCAACCAGGGGCATTTTTGTAATTTTTCAAATCGTAGATATTTGGTAAAATTTTCACAATAATCCTTTGCTACAATTAAAAAGGTTAATTTAAGGATTTTAAAACTAGGTTTTCTTTTCTTTTTTTTTTTTTTGAAAACATGGCTAGTCCCTTTCGGGTTTTATTTATTGGGTTTAGCCCGTGAATAAGTCCTCTTGGTTAGGGTGAACCGTTACTATGCACCAGGTAGGATTCGAGTAAAGAGGAGGTGAGTCGCTAGGACTGCTTAAATACCAAGCTCTTACTAAATCCACTCCTAGACATGCGCACAACAGTTGCCACACCTTAACTCGGCGACTTAATCACAGGTTTGTTTAATGGTCCTTAAGTCTTATGCACTTGTGTTTGAGTAGACTAGTCCTAGGGTTCAATAGATCCTAGTTCACTAATCTACGTTCCCATAATGCCCATATAATTCACACACAAATCAATTCAGCAGTCAAAGGTACTTACCTGGTGGATTTCGGGTCGGAGATACAGGTGCCATGCCAGAATAACCTGAAATATCATTCATAAAAGTCCATATTTTTGAAAAGCCCATTTTGAAAAATGTTTTTGGGCCCAAATACCTCAAAGCCGAGTTTTGAACCTGGCTCTGATACCAAACTGTAACACCCCAAACCCGACCCATTCACTACGATCGAATTTGAAATGCCACTGCGGAAAACGTTTGAAAAATATTTTTGACTTGAAGGAAAAATATATAAATTTATTGTCTTTAGAAAAACATTGTGTATTTAAAAGCCCATAAAAATTAAGTTGTTAAAAATATTCCGAATTAAAAACTTTAATATAAAATTCTTATGGTATGAGGTGTTAAAATTAAAACATAAAAACATTCCCAAATAATAATGTAAATGTCAATCCACCTTAACATAAATAAAATTCCCAAATACTTTAAATGGGCCTTATTACAATAAATGATTTAAAGTAAAGTACTTAATAATAAACTGAATAAAATAGATGAAATGTCTTCTGCATGGGCCACCTCGTATCCACTCCAACCCGGTCCAAGCTTATGCATCACCTGCAATGTTGGTAAATATTGGGTGAGTCAAACAGACTCAGTGCATAGCTATTTCACATGTCTCCACATATGGGCTTGGCCCATATCCACACAGTCCATACATATAAAATTATGCAATTATGAAGCCCATCCCAACCTAATGTCCATCCATCACACCTACCTTGGCAGACCCGCTGCCCAAGGCCGTGGCTAATCCACCGATCAACCAAGTGATCCCACATATCTTACCTTGGCAAACCTGGCCGTGGCAAAGCCACCGATCAAATAAGTGATCCCAGTCTACGGTGATGCACACAGCTATCAACCGCCGAGATGGGCACCTAGCCAACACCTCCCTTGATGAAGCACATAGCTACCATCAAGCGCTAATGTAGCACAAGGCTATCATTAGACCACGTACATAATGTACACCCTTTCCTTCTTTGTTCATCCCAAATCCCATGCATAGATATGTCATGCCACAATATCATTAAAATAAGCATACATCACATGCTATCACAATTTCATACGTATACCATAGGAAACTTATTGTCATAAAGTACTGACCTGTTTAATCGCTTACCCACCATGGGTATCCACCCTTTTAGCCATTAATTCGGCTACCATGCACATCATATACATATAATAACACATTTAAACATTCAAGAGACAGTGCGATAACTACGCACCTTTTTGGCACAGTCTACTCAATCCCGAATACTTGCCCTACTTCTGTCGACTTGCCCCCTAAATAACCGTAATAAAAATCGGTCACATTTAAACCCAAGATATAGCCTTTGACCGAAAGTCCTAGATCACTTACCTTGCTAACTAGATCCCGAAATGTCGGCTTGTTCCTGAAGTTGTCGAAATCCCCATCTTGCTGAATCGAATCCAAGAGACTCCCTTAAGGCTCCTTCACGTTTGCACCCAAGACACTTTCGGCTTCTCAAACTAGCGACAGGTGTAGGAGAATAATACCACTTGAAGATTCGGCTAACAATAAAAAGGAAGAAGCTTGAGACAAAGAAGTAGATTCGGCCAAGAAGCAAATAGGTTCAAAGTGATCAAAATTTCGTCTTTAATGCTCTCCACAAGGTTCGGCTAAGCTTTTAAAAAGGGTAACTGCATATTCGGCTATCAAGAGGAGTAGGTATGGAGTTGAAGAAAAGAAGAATAAAGGAATGGAAGAGGCCTAGGAGAATTCGGCAAAAGGAGAAATAAGTGAAGAAAAGAATTTCCAAAGGATGATCCCCCTTATATATACTACTCAAATTCGGCCACTAGTTCACCCTCCATTCATATCCCCTTATTTCTTTCCTATTCTCTCCATACCTCTCATTCAAAATAAATTAAATAAACCCAACATTTAAAAAAATAATCTATCACATTATCCATTATCTTCTCATTTAAAATTAAATAAACTAAAGTCACAAATCTTCTATACTAAATAAAATAAATCTCCACTTATTCAAAAAAAATAACCCCCATTCATCCACTATCTCAATATTAAAACAAATAAAACAAAATCCCCAAATCTACCCACTTAAAAGAAATCCCCACTTATTCAAAATAAATTAAATAACCCCCATTCATCCACTATCTCAATATTTAAAACAAATAAAACAAAATCCCCAATTATCGACCCACTTAAAAAAAAAAATAAATCCCCACTATTCAAAAAAAAACCCCCATTCATCCACTATCTCAATATTTAAAATAAATAAAAACAAAATCCCCAATTATCTACCCACTTAAAATAAATAAAATAAATCCACACTTATTCAAAATAAATTAAATAACCCAAATCCATCCACTATCTTAATATTTAAAACAGATAAAACAAAATCCTCAATTATCTACCCACTTAAAATAAAATAATCCACACTTACTCAAAATAAATTAAATAACCCACATCCATTCACTATCTTAATATTTAAAACAAATAAAACAAAATCCTCAACTATCTACCCACTTAAAATAAAATAATCCACACTTATTCAAAATAAATTAAATAACCCACATCCATCAACTATCTTAATATTTAAAACAAATAAAACAAAATCCTCAAAAATTTTGCTTCCCACGCGACTCGAACTCAAGACCTGCACCAAGCTTGTGGCGTCATTCCCAAAGGCTTTAAGTGGCGCCTTGTAGCCACTCTTCCAAGCCCAATTTCATGTCCAAAAGCGCCTAAAATTTTCCTTAAGGCCTCCTTCACCTAGCTTCTCCTTTAGACTTAAAATTTTAATATTTTTCCAAAACTTCCTCCTACATCGTTAGATTCTCAAAACCCTTAAAACACTCCCAACTACATACTAAGCCTTCTCTTACATGGATTATGCACTAACCGCATAACCCCTAATCTAGGATGTTACAAAAATGTTTGCATTTAAGCTAATTTTATTTTGATTTTTGCTCTCATTTTTTCTTTTTCCATAAATATAAAATGTTTTAATAAATAGAAAAATAAAGAAAATTATACTAAAAGAGATAGAGAAGAGAAGAGAAACAAAAGAGAATTAAAAAATTTTAAAAAAAGGAAAATAAAAGAAAACATTAAGTTGCTCAAAACGAAAAAATATGGGGACCAATTGTATAATTTAACCTAAAATGTTTGTTTGAAATGATGATTTAGTGTGTCATGTCAGCTTACTGTTACACCGTTAATGACAATTAACAACTTAGTGACTAAAATATTACAACACGTTAACGTAAATAACTAAAACATAATATTTCAAAGATAAGTGACTAAAATATAACCTGAGGTAAACAAAAATGACTATTTTGACAGTTTATTTAAAATTATTTTTGTTTAAAATTTTAATGATATATCTATAATTTAATTTTATTAAAAAAACAAATTTAATGAATAATTAAGAGCTAAAAAATAAATATAAAAAAAAGGAAACGCGACTTGTTGTAAATTTAATATTAAATATATATCATCATACAAAATCAAAATTTACCTATCACAGAACTATATACAGGGTTAAAGTTGAATAGTAATTTTATGCTTTATTCCTAAAATTAGCTACTATTAATCAAAATACATGTTTTTATTAATTAACTATTTATTAATCGAATTGACCTTTTTATCCTATTTTTTCAACCATAAGTGAGCCGAGCGTTACACCGAAACTAGTACAATAGCGGTTTCAAAAGCACAATTGAGGACTTTCTTTTCCAGCATTATTCTCTAATAAGTGCACTTGTATTTTTTATTTTGAAAAAAGGTACTGGTAATTTTATTTAACAAAATAGGAAACTTTTTTTTAAGTCTATTACCATTTTCTCACATCAAATTTGTATCTCTTTCGATTCTTTTTTTTTTTCTAATTTCCAAAAAAATATCATAAATAGTCGTCTTCGCAAAAACTTCTAATCAAACGTAGTAAGAAACCATGAACATGGAAAGAAGAGAAATTCATCGCTTAAGGTTTTTCATTGCTTTAGTGCATAATCTAAGCAAGAGAGTTTCAAATTTAACTCGTAGGTCATCAATATGGAAAATTCACTGATGTTTACGTGGCATATAAAAGTTATAAGAGGATTCATAGTCTTTCCACTTTTGCTTTTGTTAAGTTCAAATTTGAATCGGACCTTAGGAAGATAGTGGTGGAAGGGTTGATGGTTTTGTTATCCATGTCTCTAAAGGTAGATACGAGAGAGATGTTGTGAATGTCGAGCTCGAGAAAAGTGACGGGGCAAGGGAGGTTTTGAGGCCATTTTATAGGAGTTTTGGTAGAGATTCAAGACCTTATAAGTGTCATAGGACTAGAACTCAAGTCTCATAAATTGTGCGGCCTTAAACATAAACTTAGCTTCAAATACGCTAAGTTAACTTAACTCTCAAAATATGTGAATTCAAAAAGGAAATACTCTAAGGCACCGAAATAAAGTAGAATCAAACTCTTAACGAAGAAGCAAAAAGCGAACAGAAAAACCATAAGAAAGCTAACCACATCAAGTATTTGAGTAAATGCTCTCAAATGTACTGTATTACTCAAGAATGAAGTGATTACAAATGAAGGGAGAAGACTCCATTTATAGTCCCCATGATCCAAAGATCTAGTTTAAAATACATTAATGGCCGAGATTGAAGGCAATCTACCCATATTCCCACCCTCCTCCTAGGGAGAAATTATTTTATGGACCCTTCCCACCACATCCTCCACGATCCCTTTCACATTATTTAATGACATTTCAACAAAATTTCCATGTCATTGACACATAAATTTGGTAATTTTTTCCCCTGAACCCAAACCCTAGACACTAAACCCAAACCTCAAAACTAAACCCTAAACCTTGAACCCCAAACATAGATTCAAGGTTTATGGTTTAGGTTCAAGGTTCGAGTTTGGGGTTCAAGGTTTAGGGTTCTAGGTTCAGATTTGGGGTTCAAGATTTGGGGTTCAGGGTTCAAGGTAAAAAGAATTACCAAAGTTATGTGTTAATGACATGGAAAAATTTGTTGAAATGTCATTAAATAATTGGAAAAAGGACCATGGATGATGTGGTAGGAAGGATCCATACAATAATTTTTCCCTCCTAAGAATTAGAAAAAGAAATTGGGTGCTCCAATAAAATCCAATTCAATATGTGAGATCCACTAATTACAGTGTGTCGAAACCATTTTTTGAAAACGGAATCGACTTGGGTTTTGAAAACGAAAATAAAAATAGGAGTTGCCACCAATCCTTTTTGATGAGGTGTGATCGGGTCACCTTGTAATTCAATCATTTTAATAAAATTTGAATTCACTAAAACGACAATTTTTGGTCTACGAAAATCAGGAAAATGGGCTCGGGAGTCAGTTACGTGCGAGGAAGATTAGCACCCTCGTCACGCCCAAAATTGGTACCCAATTGATTAATTAGAGTCTTAATGTCGAAAGTTGAAAACCGAGAACGAATTTAAAATATGATCCTTTTTATTAGTGTTGATTTTAAAACACTTGAATGAGTTGGATTAATCATAAAAGATCATCTCATCTCGAGGTGACGAAATGCCACATCCAGTAAGTTAGGACATGGCACCCCGAATCCTTGAGAATAAGCCCGCCTTTTATTTAAAAGCATATGTATTTTAATTTTAAAAGAATATTTGGTTATTTAGATTAAACGAGGAAAAACGAAACCCAGTAAGTTAGGGCACGGTCTCTCGAATTTCTAAATACAAAATATTGTCATTTTTAGAAATTCTTATCTCGAGGTAACGAGATGTCACACCCAATAAGTTAGGGCACAACACTTTGTACTCTCGAGAATAAGCTTTTCATTTTAAACTTGTATTTTGTTTTAAAAGGATATTCTGTTATTTAGGCTAAAGAAAAGTCGAAACCTAGTAAGTTAGGGCACGATTTTCGCGAATTTCCAAAACACGAAATATTACCTTATTTTGAAAAATTTCGTCTTTTGAATAATAGCGAGTACAACATATAGAGGCATACATTTATTATGTTTGGAGTAAAATACGACGATCTAAGTTGGATAAATGTGTTAGGGTAAATTCACGATGCAATAACACGAAGCGACAATATGATAATGAGCATAGAACAATAATTCATGAGTAAAACATTATAAATGAATGATAATGACATGAAAATACGAATAAACGAATTTGTAATGCATACAAAGGTAATAATCACATAACACACTATTTAAAAGAGTTAAAATTAATGATCAAACACAAATAAATTAAACAACATATGATAATTCACAAAAAGTATAAAGCAAGTTAAAACAAATAAAATATGAAACATACAATTTGAAATGATAATAAATTAGTTTAAAAATATATAATGTAAAAAGATTTTAAAATCAATGATATATAAAACAATTTTTGAAAGATGATATAAAAAAATCTTTAAATAGAAAGTGTATATACATATATAAAAGTATAAGGTAATAATATGAAGAAAACTTAAAATAAATAATAATAAACACTTTAAAATAAATAAAGAGAGTTTAAGATAAAGTATATGAAATAATTTAAAACGGGTAATAAAACAATTTTTAAATAATACACTTAAAAATAAATAATATATATAATTTAAGACAACATTTAAAAGGTCAAAAATAAATAATATGTAGAAAGAAATTTAAAATAATAATATATAAAATAAAAAAAACGATTTAATATAATAATACATAAAAACTTAAAAGTAGATAATAAATCAATTGAAGTAAATAATATATGGGAAGATTTCAAAATAAATAATGTATATAAAAAGAGTCTTAAAATAAACAATATATATAAAAAGGTTTAATAGAAGTAGTATATAAAAACTTAAAATAAATAATAATATTAATAATACGATTTTTAAAGAAAATAAATAAATAACCTATTAAACAGATCGAGGACTAAATTAAAAGGTGGACTGACATTCAAGGTATACATTCGAAATAAGGAAAAGAACAAACCCATTAAGGACCGAAGTGAGACGTGCAGGAACTAGAGGGGACTAAGTGGGAAAATATTCCCCTGATTTCCTGCGCATGCTGAGCGTGACAACCCAAGGGACCGAATTAAAAAAAACACATGAAATTTGAGGGCCAAATTAAAATTAAAAAAAAGGAATATGGCCTGATCAAATGGCGCTACAAAAGGGAAGGACTAATCGCGTAAATCTCCCTTTTAGAGGAAACGCGCGGTTACCCCCCAAAGCCAAACGGCGCCGTTTTGTTAAATGTATAAAAACCCCAAAATTTCCTCACAATCAGATTCTAACCCTAATAATTTAAAACACGGCAGCCACAACCTTCTCTCCCTCTCATCTTCCCCGACGATCGGGCCCCCTTCAGCCGCCCGTCGCACCACCACCGCGTACGGTGGCCGACGGTGAGCGAAGTGGGTTTTAACCCCATCCGAAACCCCCCTTTGAAGCCCCGAGCTCGACGCCTCATCGTAAACGAAGGAGGAAACCTTCGGTCCCCCTTTCGAAACTGAAGGCAGCAACGAAAAGAGCCTTCCGACGCCGCGCCTATGGGGGTTCAGGTAAGGTTTTTTCCTCTTTTTTTCTGATTTTTTTTAAGATTCGAAATAGTAAAATAAAATAAATAAAAAATAAAAGTAAATAATAATATAAAATAAAAAAAATGAAGACCTTGATGCTTCTGTTCAGTCTTTTATTGCTGATTCATAAAAAAAGGAAGAAGAGAATACAATGGATTCGTTTTGGTTTTTTATAGCCGATTTTACATATTCGCTTTTGTTTTTTTCTACTTTGTTTTTTTTGTTATGCTTGTCGTTTTCTTTTCTATTTTTGCTGTTTGGCTGCTTGTTCTTTGCGTGTTGTTTGCAGGTCACGAGCGGAGGCATGCGAGGCGTAGAGCTGACGGACGAATGCGCGGCGCTGGCCAAGGCAGGCCTAGGTTGCTAGCATGCGGAGGCTGAGACATTTAGGGGCTAGGGTTCTGAAATTTTTTTTAAAGTTTTGGGCTGATATAAATTGGGCTAGGTTAAGGGCAAATTGGGTTGTTAGGGCTTTGGACTGAATTGGGTTTAATGGTTTAATTTTTTTGTTTAGTTTTGTTTGGGCCCCGGGCAATAATTGGGTCTCACAGCTGCCCCTTTTTGCTCATTGTCGTGTAACGAGAATAGAGCAAAGACTTTAAAGAAGACCAATTTTGCCCGGTCTTGCTGAGTCTCGGTGCTTCTCTTCTTCTTCAAGTGGCCTCACTTTGACCCACTACAATTTCAAAAATATAGGAACTGGTGCTTCAATTCACTCTAATGTAATTTTAGAGAGAAGAAATTTGTAGCTTCGATCTACTCCGCTGGAACTTATAAGAATTGGTAATTTCAACCTGCCCACTGCAACTTCAGGGAGATAAGGTTTGCTGGCTTCAATCTTCTCTATTGCAACTTCAGAGAGATAAGATTTGCTATCTTCAGTCCGCTCCACTGCAACTTTAGGGAGATAAGACTTGTAACTTTAACCTGCTCTACTGCAACTTCAGAGAGATAAGGTTTGCAATGATAAATTGGATCCGACCCATTGTAACTTTAGAGGTATAGGACTTGTAACTCATAGCTTTAACCTGTTCCACTGCAACTTCAGGGAAATAAGTTTTGCTATCTTCGGTCTGCTCCACTGCATCTTCAAGGAGATAAGACTTGTGATTTCAACCTGCTCTTCTGCAACCTCAGAGAGATAAGGTTTGATGTGATCTACTCTACTGCAACCTCAGAGAGATAAGATCTAATTTATAGCGTCAATCTGTTCCACTACAACTTCAGGGAGATAAGACTTGTCATCTTAAGTCTGTTCCACTGCAACTTCAGGGAGATGAGACTTGTAACTTTAACCTTCCCCACTGCAATTTTAGGGGGATAAGGTTTGTGGCTTTAATCTGCTCTACTGTAACTTCAAAGAGATAAGATTTGCCTTCTTCAGTCTGCTCCACTGTAACTTCATGGAGATAAGACTTGTAACTTCAACCTGCTCCACTGCAATTTTAGGGAGATAAGGTTTGTGGCTTTATTCGCTCCAATGTAATTTCAGGGAGAAGAGATTTGTAGCTTCGATCTACTCCGCTGGAACTTCAAAGAAGTAATAATTGTGGCTCTAATGTAATCTCAGGGGGAAGGGATTTGTTGCTTCGACCTACTCCGCTGGAACTTCAAGGAGATGAGAATTGATCCTCAATGTAATTTCAGGGGAAGGGATTTGTAGCTTCGATCTTCTCTACTGAAACTTCAAGGAAATGAGGATTTTTAGGAGAAGGGATTTGTAGCTTCGACCTACTCCGTTGGAATCTCAAAGGGATAAGAATTCAAAGAGAAGAGATTTGTAGCTTTGATCTTCTCTACTAAAACTTTCAAGGAAATGAAAATTGGTAATTTCAACCTGCTCGGCTGTATCTTCAAGGAGATGAGGTTGGTAGCTTAAATCTACTCCGCTGCTTCATGGAGATAAGATTCGTCGTTTTCGATCTGCTCTGCTACTGCTTAGGGAGACAAGATCTGTAATCTTCAGCCTACTCCACTGCCGCTTCAGGGAGATAAGGCTGATGGCTTAAATCTACTCCGCTGCTTCATGGAGATGAGATTCACCGTCTTTGATCTGCTCCACTACTGCTAGGGAGACAAGATCCGTAATCTTTGATATTGCTACACCGTCCTCTAGGGGACATGTCCTGTGGACTTGATTTCTTATGCTTATATTTATGCTAAATGATTAGGATGCAATGATCAGAATAAATCTAATGCTCCTAACTAAATGTATTATGGATGACAGTTGCATGAATGCAAAATGTCATGAGAATGGTATTTTTACAATGATTAGGATGCAATGATCAGAATGAATCAAATGCTCCTAAATAAATGATATTATGGATGACATTTTCGTGAATGCAGAATGTCATGAGAACGATCCTTTTATAAGGATCAAGATGCAATAATCGGAATAAATTAAATGCTCCTAACTAAATGTGTCTTGCATGAATACAGAATTTCATGAGAATGATCCCTTTTTAACTGTTTAAGGTGCCATCGCTCATTGTTCATCAAGGCATCATCACTGACATATTATGCTACCATTTTGCTCGGCTGGTATTCTTGATAGAAAACCAAAAGAAATAATCATGTTCTGCTCAGCAAGCTTGCCCTGCTGTAATTTCAGAGTCCGTTCCACTGTACCTTCTAGGACATAAAGTTTGTACCTCTTACTGCAACTCTAGGAGAATAATATTTGGTTTCTTCCATCCGTCCTGCTGCAACTCCGAGGTATAGGATTTGTATCATCTTCAACTAATTTGATCTGTTACACCATTCGCTGGGTATAATGACCAGATGTATGTGCCTGATATTTGCGTGAATGCAGAGTATTATTTTTCTTTTCCCAAGAATGATCCCCTTGTTCACTTGGGCTGTCATTGCTCGTTGTTTGCCGAGGTTGTATCACCGATGAACTGTCTTGTCTTTTTGTTCAACCGATAAAAAGTCAAAAGAGATAATCATCTTTCTCCAATATTTCCAAACCTTAGGTTTGGTGAGTTCTAAACAACAGTACTGTTTCAGGTTCTTGTATTATTTAGAAGCTTCTAAAGTAATATGCGAAACTCCTTTTATGAAAGTATTATTAGTCCACTAATCATTATTTCAATGCAACAAGCTTGAAAAAGATCATAACAATGGACCGGAAGGAAATTAATTGAGAGCAAGGCTCGAAATGAATAAATTAATCAAGATATCAAATTTTGAAAAAACACAAAATGAGAATGAATTAATCAAGATAACAAATGAAATTTATTGAGTGCGTATCTTGAAAAGAATAAAGTAAATAGAGATAGCAAATTCAATATGGGTAAGATGAAAATTAGGTGCCCCAGATATCGCAGCCGGAGCTTTTCTATACAAACTTCCTTGGGACCATTTTGACCTCAATATGTGTTTAGGGGATTCGGAGTACTTGTTGATGCCCCAAGACGTAGCATACTTCTTCATTGTTAATTCAGGCATAGCAAGACTATTGTATGCTCCACTTTTGATCAAAATTCGAGCCGCCCTTTTCGGGTTTTCAACTCAAATCCCCTTTGGTCCCAAAGCGCCCTTTGCCGGTTTTCGCCTGGGCCTCTCCTTTTCTTTTTTCTTTCTTTTCTTTTCTTTTCTTTTTCCTCTTTTCTTTTTTTTTTGAAATATTTCTTGATTTGAACTCATCTGGTTATCCCTCTTAGTCAAAATCAACACATTTTTAGAGAAGGCATTCTTTACCCCATACGGTCCTTCCCAGTTTGACATCCATTTTCCTAAGAAGTCATTTTGTATAGGAAGGATCCTTTTCAAAACTAGGTCTCCTTCGTGGAATTCTTTAGGGCGATCCTTTTTGTTATAAGCTCATATCATTTGCTTTTGGTACACTTGACTGTGAGGATAGCCCTTAGCCTCTTTCTTCGATTAGTTTCAACTGATCAGATCGGGATTAGATCTACTCTACTTCATCCAATTTTGACTCAACCCACGCTCGAGATGAAAGAATTTTGATTTCAATGGGCAAAACCTTTTTTGTTCCAATGAGAAAGGCGTTGCCCCGGTAAAGGTTCTGATAGACGTTCGATAAGCATAGATGACAATTTTTATGAATCTCAATCATTTTTCTTTTCTTTTCTTTTCTTTTTCCTTTTTTTTTTGGTATAGCTGATGCAATCCCCTTCCATGGTGGACCAGCAGTACCCGAACTTCATGATTTGTCTGGCCATTGTGAAACCATTAGCATGTGTTCCTCTTTTAAGATTTCTTTAGCCTATACGATCAGGCGAAAACATATTTGAATTCTTGGAATAACTCAATGACGTCTCGCTTTGTCTCTGTAGTGAGATAGGCTTCAATCTTCACCTCACTCTCTTCTTCTAGGCTCACAATGATGCTTTATAAGGTTGTATCTGTTTTTCATCTTGTTCTACCATCCTTAACAAATCAGGAGATAGGTTACAACCTTTGTTATCTTCAAAGTCTTGAGATCCCCCTAGACACATATCTCGCTCAAAAGGAGATTCTGGGTCAGGAGCAACGTCGCTCATGTCGTTGATATCTGGGTACCTATTGTAGGTATGAAGAAAGATTTAAATGAATCTAAGAATGATTATTTGTATGGTATGATCATGGATATGGTATGATCATGGATGAAGAATAAAAGAATATTTGATAGAGAACTCAAAGAATAAAAGAATTCATAGTATGAAATGGAAAAAGAAAAAAACGAAAAAATATTTACTCAAAAGATGCATCTCATTGAAATAAAGATTTTGGACATAAGCCTATTTCACAAAAGGACTCTTATTGCCTCTAGGCCTAAGGCAACAAGCGTGTTTTGAATATTACTCTAAATTAGTTCTAAAAACACAATGATCTCTTCCATAATCCTATTTTTCAAAACTCTCCCCAGTATGTAAGGGCTTGGAAACTTTTATTCTCTGGTTCCCTCTTTGGATATGTCATTCAGATCCCCGATATTCCTTCTGGGCTCTTGTCTTATTCAAGGCATCGCAAATCTTTTGCCCCCACTTTCAACTATCGCATTTACTATTTTGTCAGAGCGATTAGGTTTTGAAGAATCGTCGAACTTCACAATTCTCATTTCAATGAACCTTTTGATCAACTTCTTGAAAGCAAGGTAGTTTTCTATTAAATGCCCTGTAATCCCTGCATGATACTCAGATTGAGCTTTTGCGTCATACCATTTGAGGTATGGGGGCTGCATTGGTTTTGGGTAGTAAGGAGACACCACATACGCATCAAATAGACTGGAGCCTTTCTGTATTTGGCCTTGGGTTGGATTCCTCCCTTGAAGAGCATTGATAGCTTGTGGTTACAATTCTCGGTTGGCCTACGGTGACCGATTTAGAATGCACGCCCAGGATGTTTATTTCATTTTTCTTGTTTCTCGGGGCTAACCTTTTGGTGCTTTCTCCTGCTTCAATCCTCCCACATCTTATCGCGTTTTCTATCATCTCACCAGTCATCACTATGTCTGCAAAACTTTGTGTGGCACTTCCCAGCATGTGAGTGATGAATGGGGCCTTTAAAGTGTTGATAAAAAGCATTGTGGTTTCTTTTTCTAAGAGGGGTGGTTGGACTTGCATCGCTATCTCCCTCCATCGTTGGGCATACTGCCTGAAGCTCTCACTTGACTTCTTTTCCATGTTTTGCAGTGTGATTCTGTCGGGTGCTATGTCCGTTACGTGGTCATATTATTTCATGAAAGCTTGTGCCAAGTCCTTCCATGAACTGATTTGGGCACGGCTTAACTGGTTATACCACTTTGCCGTAGATCCGATCAGGCTATCTTGAAAACAGTGGATTAACAGCAGGTCATTGTTGACGTATCCTGTCATCTTCCGACAGAACATCGTAATATGAGCTTCAGGGCAGCTAGTCTCATTATATTTCTCGAACTCCAGAGTTTTAAACTTTTTCGGGAGTACCAAGTCAGGGACTAAGCTTAAATCTTTTGCATCGATTCCGCAATGATAATCGGCGTTCTCCATTGCCCTAAACTTATCTTTCAATAATCGACATCAGTCCTTAAGTTATTTTGGCAAATTCCTCATCGTTTTCTCCATCTCTGCCACATCGTCGAGATCCAGGACAACGTGATCAGTTGGATTATCCCCTGGGTTAGAACCCGAGCCCGTTGGAAAGTTTATCTGTGCCGAAACACCAGCCTGATATTGGGGTCTGATGGTGACAGGTACCCTTTGTGGGTATGCGTCCAGTTGCGCTTGAGTGTTCGTTGGGGTAAAGCCCGGAGGATAGGAAGGTTCTTCATTGTCATCACCTAGATTTGTCACAGGGCTTTTTCCTTTATCGGGTCCTTCGGCCAATAGCTGGGTCAGCTGGTTCATCATATTCCTTTGGGATTCAAGCATCTAATCCCTCATGTCTTGTTACATTTTTGCCAATTGTTCTTGCATTTGATCTTGCATATCCCTTTGCATCTGTTCTAATCTTTCTAGTCTCTGATCCATTGCTTTCGTTTTGCGGCGAGTCTTGTAGTGATATTTAGTCAGTGGATTTTGGTTGGTTTCCAGGGTAACTGTCATAATTTAATTAATCAGGGTCTTTTTATGAAACTTAATGCATATGATATAATGCCATGCAGATGCATGAATGCACAAAGAAAGAAAGGCATTGATTTCTCAATTCAATTTCATTAGAACAACTTTTCTAGAAAACAAATTTCTTTACATAAAACGGATTATACATACGGCCTTGCCCCAATATTCAAAGTGAAAACATTGATCCTTTTCTTCGTATCCGGATGTAAGGTCAAATCTCGCAAACCTTCCAATGGATGTCTCTACTGGCTCATTTTGCTTGATCTGGGCCAAGTCTCATTGCTCACTTATCCTTGCGATGCTCGTTAGCTTCTTCAAGAATGTCGGGGCGTGACAGTTCTTGAATAATCTTTGTCGATTTGAATCCTCGGGCAACGATGCAAAGTCGCGTATCCCTCCACGGACTATCAACCTTCTCTTGTTGTTTACTCGAACCCTATTCGGACGGCTGTACTATATTCCACTATATCAAGAAATTCGTTTCCTTATGACAAGCTTTTCTATTTAGCAATCGAATATGAATCAACACCTCCTTTCTAAGATGATGTGATGCAATGCAATGCAATCATAAACAAAACAAAACACGTTTACACAAGAAAAATAAACAACAAACTAGATTACCTAAATGGGTGACCACTAGGGTTTGGCGCGGTTCTACCTAAGGTGGGCTCCTAAGGTTCGCTAAATGCAGTTCGGTTCTAAAGTAAGGGTACCTGAACCAGTAGATTCCTCGATCTTCACCCATTACATGTTCATATAGACCAAGTTCAGTTTAGGGGGATACATTTCCCTATAGCCATGCGGAGATGAAAATCTCACGAAGACATAGGTACGGATGTATCCCGGAAGCAGCCCACTAGCCCATGTGGAGGTGAAAACCTCACAAAGGCATAGCTTCTCACTCCCACTTAAAAGGGGTAAGATCAACCGATCTATGCGATGCAACATGCGAAGATAAATCAACAGGCTTAACACATTACGATAAAGACCAAAAAAAATGACGGATGCAAAAAAACATGAATTCAAATCAGATTTTCAAATTTTGACAAAAGACAGAAATTAATCAATTTATGGCCTGACTCTCTTATTGACTCCCCCAGTGGAGTCGCCAAGCTGTCGAAACCATTTTTTGAAAACGGAATCGACTTGGGTTTTGCAAACGAAAATAAAAATAGTCGCCATCAATCCTTTTTGATGAGGTGTGATTGGGACCTTGTAATTCAATCGTTTTAATAAAATTTGAATTCACTAAAACGACAATTTTTGGTCTACGAAAATCAGGAAAACGGGCTCGGGAGCCGGTTACGTGCGAGGAAGATTAGCACCCTCGTCACGCCCAAAATTGGTACCGAATTGATTAATTAGAGTCTTACTGTCGAAAGTTGAAAATCGAGAACGAATTTAAAATACGATCCTTTTTATTAGTGTTGATTTTAAAACACTTGAATGAGTTGGATTAATCATAAAAGATCATCTTATCTCGAGGCGACGAAATGCCACATCCAGTAAGTTAGGACACGGCACCCCGAATCCTTGAGAATAAGTCCGCCTTTTATTTAAAAGCACATGTATTTTAATTTTAACAGAATATTCAGTTATTTAGATTAAACGAGGAAAAACGAAACCCAGTAAGTTAGGGCACGGTCTCTCGAATTTCTAAATATGAAATATTGTCATTTTTAGAAATTCTTATCTCGAGGTAACGAGATGTCACACCCAATAAGTTAGGGCACAACACTTTGTACTCTCGAGAATAAGCTTTTTATTTTAAACTTGTATTTTGTTTTAAAAGGATATTCCGTTATTTAGGCTAAACGAGAAAAGTCGAAACCTAGTAAGTTAGGGCACGATTTTCTCGAATTTCTAAAACACGAAATATTACCTTATTTTGAAAAATTTCGTCTTTTGAATAATAGCGAGTACAACATATAGAGGCATACATTTATTATGTTTGGAGTAAAATACGACGATCTAAGTTGGATAAATGTGTTAGGGTAAATTCACGATGCAATAACACGAAGCAACAATATGGTAACGAGCATAGAACAATAATTCATGAATAAAACATTATAAATGAATGATAATAACATGAAAATATGAATAAACAAATTTGTAATACATACATTGGTAATAATCACATAACACACTATTTAAAAGAGTTAACATTAATGATCAAACACAAATAAATTAAACAACATATGATAATTCACAAAAAGTATAAAGCAAGTTAAAACAAATAAAATATGAAACATACAAGTTGAAATGATAATAAATTAGTTTAAAAAATAGATAATGTAAAAAGATTTTAAAATCAATGATATATAAAACAATTTTTGAAAGATGATATAAAAAACTCTTTAAATAGAAAGTATATATACATATATATAAAAGTATAAGGTAATAATATGAAGAAAACTAAAAATAAATAATAATAAACACTTTAAAATAAATAAAGAGAGTTTAAGATAACGTATATGAAATAATTTAAAACAGGTAATAAAACAATTTTTAAATAATACACTTAAAAATAAATAATATATATAATTTAAGACAACATATAAAAGGTCAAAAATAAATAATATGTAGAAAGAAATTTAAAATAATAATATATAAAACAAAAAAACAGTTTAATATAATAATACATAAAAACTTAAAAGTAAATAATAAATCAATTGAAGTAAATAATATATGGGAAGATTTCAAAATAAATAATGTATATAAAAAGAGTCTTAAAATAAAAAATATATATAAAAAGGTTTAATAGAAGTAGTATATAAAAACTTGAAATAAATAATAATATTAATAATACGATTTTTAAAGAAAATAAATAAATAACCTATTAAACAGATCGAGGACTAAATTAAAAGGTGGACTGACATTCAAGGTATACATTTGAAATAAGGAAAAAAAGAAACTCATTAAGGACCGAAGTGAGATGCGCAGGAACTAGCGGGGACTAGGTGGGAAAATATTCCCCTGAGTTCCTGCGCATGCTGAGCGTGACAACCCAAGGGACCGAATTAAAAAAACACATGAAATTTGAGGGCCAAATTAAAATTAAAAAAAAGGAATATGGCCTGATCAAATGGCGCTACAAAAGGGAAGGACTAATCGCGAAAATCTCCCTTTTAGGGGAAACGCGCAGTTACCCCCCAAAGCCAAACGGCGCCGTTTTGTTAAATGTATAAAAACCCTAAAATTTACCTAGAATCAGATTCTAACCCTAATAATTTAAAACACAGCAGCCACAACCTTCTCTCCCTCTCATTTTCCTCGACAATCGGGCTCCCTTCAGCCGCCCGTCGCACCACCACCACGTACGGTGGCCGACGGTGAGCGAAGTGGGTCTTAACCCCGTTCAAAATCCCCCTTTGAAGCCCCAAACTCGACACCTCATCGTAAACAAAGGAGGAAACCTTCGGTCCCCCTTTCAAAACCGAAGGCAGCAACGGAAAGAGCCTTCCGACGCCGCGCCTATGGGGTTCAGGTAAGGTTTTTTCCTCTTTTTTTTATTTTTTTTAAGATTCGAAATAGTAAAATAAAATAAATAAAATATAAAATATACAAAAAAATGAAGACATTGACGCTTCTATTCAGTCTTTTTATTACTGATTCGTAAAAAAAGGAAGAAGAGAATACAGTGGATTCGTTTCAGTTTTTTATAGCCGATTTTACATATTCGCTTTTGTTTTTTTCTACTTTGTTTTTTTTTTTTTGTTATGCTTGTCGTTTTCTTTTCTGTTTTTGTTGTTTGGCTGCTTGTTCTTTGCGTGTTGTTTGCAGGTCACGAGCGGAGGCATGCGAGGCGTGGAGCTGACAGACGAATGCGCGGCGCTGGCCAAGGCAGGCCTAGGCTGCTAGCATGCGACGGCTGATACATTTAGGGGCTAGGGTTTTGCAATTTTTTTTTTAAGTTTTGGGCTGATATAGATTGAGCTAGGTTAAGGGCAAATTGGGATGTTAGGGCTTTGGGCTGAATTGGGTTTAATGGTTTAATTTTTTTGTTTAGTTTTGTTTGGGCCCCGGGCAATAATTGGGTCTAATATGCTATAGATGTGTAATTACAAATAAATATATTCAAATTTAGTTATAATGTGACTTTTCAAATGTGCCCTAAGTGAATAATAATATAGCAAAATGAAAACATGAGAAACAAGATAAATTCCTACGAAAACATGTACCAAGTACTATTGGTTTCCTAAAGTGATGCTATTTATGAAACTGGTTTTACTTTGAAACCCTAAGCGTTGCTTGATCCTTTTCTGCTTTTAATTACCTTTTGTCGACCAACCACCTATCATCGGTGGTTGGCTGTCCCTCATCCCTTCTCTTCCCTATCTTGTTTCTTTTATTCCACCCTCTCGGAATAATAATCCCATGCGGGCCTTGCTTGAGCCTTTGTGGTTGTTATCCTCTCTCTTCTAAATGGTTTTTTATTCTAGAGGGCTCAGTGCGATGCTTCTGACGCTAGTGATATCTCGTTTTTAGGACGAGAGATTTCATTACGACTATTGATAGTGGATGCTTGGGTCGCGCCAAAGCCTTCGAAAGTTGCTATTTGGTTTTGTTTCCAATAGGCTCTAAGATTGCCATCGTCTGATTAATCAATGTAAGGTTGCTAATCTATGTTCAATGCCACTAGTGGCTTACCTTTAACTGTTGAGGTGGTTTCAAGTGTTTGGACTCAATTCGGCGTCTCTCAACTAGTGATTGGTGATATTTGATTGCTTTTGATATGCTTTATTGTTTTCTCCATTTCTTAGGTTCACAGTGGAAATAGAGGTTGTTCAGTAATGGGGATCATATGTACTAATAGTTTATATTATTGGTTAATGCTTAAGTGAATAGTGATGATCCCTCATCTATATCTACCTTGGCTAAATGCCATTGTTTATATAGCCTAGTTGACTGAATTTTTCTATGAAATGAACCTTTTTTTTCGTAAAAAAAGAGTAAAGTTTGGTGTGAAGTTAATAAAAAAACAAATTGTTCTCTAAAAATTAGAGCAATATTTCATTTAAAAGATATTAGATTATGGTACAAAGTAAAAAAAATTACATAAATATATCTAATTTATATAAAAATTAAATTAAAAAATTTAGTTGAAATGATTAGATTGAAAAAATTAAATTTATACCTAAAATTCCGTATGACTACCAGTCCGATTTTTGCTGCAAGAAGGTTAGGGTTCAAGGACGATTAAAATTTATAAATGACCTATATCAACAGAATGTATAAAATTATTTATTGGTATAAGGTATTTATAGAAAAATAAAATTTAAATTAAAAATTAAAAATATATATTTTTTAAATAAATGATGGGATTTGAGTTACACAACTCTAACAAATCTAAACATGAATTGAAAATTGATTAATAAATGGAGAAAGTGAAATCTTATGATGGAAATAAGTATATTTCCTTTTTTATTGTTTCTTTAATCTTTTTCGTTTTTCATAATAAATAATATATGTTACAACTAAAATTTTTTTACATTTATAATTAATTATAATATAATAAAAGCACTTCTCTTATCCCTCTTAATTTTAATATTGAGCAAATGGCTCTCTCTAAAAAAATCAGAATAATTTAGTTTCCATCAATTTTGAAAGTCAGCAACTATAGGCAATTTAGTCCCCATCAATCTTGAAAGTCAACAACTATAGGCAATTAATCACAATGTTAATGTTGCTCTTCAATTGTACATGATTTTTATTCATATAATAACAAATTTAGCAATATGTCAATTTAGTCATTAATTTAAATTTTTTTAATAAATTTAGCCTTAACAGTTATGCAATTTGGTCCTAATTCTAAAAAAAATCTTTTGAAAAATAAAAATGCATATATTTTTAAAAAAAATTATATAAAAATCATATTAACGTTTCATGGAGCTAGCAACCTGAGTAATATACTATATAGGCTTTAATCATGAGTTTAGAAAGTACGAAGATCTAACATGAACTGTAATGAATTTACTACTTTTGCAATAAATGAAATAAATATCATTTGAGAGTCCATAAGAAGCAACAAATTGAATATTTTCATTTGAAATTTTAAGAATCAAACTTACACCAAGGGTGGTAAAATTATCTTTTCCCAGATTTTCTTTTTTTTTAATGAATTTGTATTCAAGGTATGAGATATATAATCTTTTAGAGATCCTCCAAATACACGACACATTCTTGAAAAATTTTATTATATTTGTGTTCAATGCTCACCTCCGAAATTGAATAAAAGTAATTAGATGTTTTCTTAAATTTGTTGATTTTCACAAACAAACCTTAAATATGATTTTATTGATAATTGCAGGGAACAAAACAAGAATATTAAAAGCTAAAAAATACAATTTACCTTGCAAGTTAAAGTTTGTTCTAAAAGCTGAAAAAATTATTGAAAGAAATTGCAAAACTCAAACGATTAATATCACATCCTGAAATGGGGTTAGTAGAATCAAAGATTTGTGAACCTAGTGGTCATTGATAGACTTTTAAGTTCATCCTTATGTTTTAAAGACAAAAATGAGTCTTACTAGTTTAGTGGTAAGATTTCAATTTACCCTTAGGTCTTAAGTTTGAATGGTGCAAAGTGAAAATATTGTGCCATTTGGTGGAATTTTTGGCTCTTTTAATTTTTTTTTTTTAAATTTGAAGCATCATCTCCTAAAATCACTCTTATGCCCTTCCCCTCTCCTTCACTCTCTCATTTTCAGTTGTCCCATTTTGGCCACTATATCTGTAACACCCCTAACCCGTATCCGTCGCCGGATAAGGGTTACGAGGCATTAACGTCCAAAACACAGTTCAACACAATCATTTATATACATTTCATACATCAAAGAATAACGATACGTTTATAACATTTTCAAACTTAACTATCCACAAATCAATTATTTAAAATTTATGAACATACATCATAGTTCCAATTCAAATCACTTATATCTTACTAATCATAACTTACAAAACAACGCTTTTCGAAATTTCCAATTAATTCAATTCGAACTTACATCAAAACAATTGAATATGTTCCATAATTGTTAAACTTGAACTAATATGTATGCAACTTAAAAATTTAATCACATATGCAACATTATAATATGGCCGCATATACCTCTTTAATTATTATGACATGCACATAACACTATAGTCTCATTAAACATTTATGATCACATAGTACAAATCATAGTATACCAAATTTGTATGCTTTATAATCAATTCAAATTACATATACTGAACTATTCAAGCAAAATAAAGTTGCATACTTAGTCATTTCAAACGAATTCAAATAACCTATGCATATGCGAACATATATTCATCTCATTTCAAACATATATTAAGATATTCTTTAGTTCAATTTTCATTTATATAACAGATACCAAATTTACTTTTTTTCCTAGTCATAAAACCATTCGAAAATAACTATATAGACTTAAACCAACCATACATGTTTTCTTATTACAATTTTATGTATAAATAACCATATCATTTGAGCCATTTTCAATCATCCATATTTCATTATCACTACGAAGCTAATTAATGCATATTCGGTCAGTATATAACTCTCATACCATAGCATATTTATGTTTTCATGATATTCGCCAAAAGCACATATATATATCATTATAAGTTCCAAGCTTTAGCCGATTATACCATTACTAAACTAATCACATATACAATTTGAACCTTATACCAAACTTATTTATTTCATTTTCATTTTATATCATTCAAAACATATACATCCATGCCTTTATAAATCAACCCTAAATAATCAAACAGCATATCCAAACATACAACACAACCAAACCATATATTTAGCTAATTTAAATTCATCACATATCCAAATACACAAGCACATTATAACCAATTTTGTAGCAACCCATAAGGCTAAACATGTACAAATTAGTACATATCATATAACCTAACTTAATGAACATTCTATTAATAATATACTTAACATCTCACTTATATTTTCAAATCTGCACCTCAAGACTTATACCTATCATAAACCATGACTTAATTCAAGCACTCATTAGCAAAGCATATCAACCAATTTACACAATAACTCACCTTGACCAAGATCATATACACAAACATAAACATAGCAACCATATTTCACATGTAGTAAGCCAAAGCTGAATTGTTAAAACCAAACACATAAAGTACTTAGCCAAGAACACATAAAATCGAACTTAAACATAGTGATCAAGCCATTTTCGCATGGCTATATATTTACATGTTCCAAAATCAAACATTCCATCTATGCTATACATGCCATAAGCCCAAATTCAACTTAGTAAAATATCGAAAAAACTGTCGACAGTGTGATTGGCTTTGCTGACGATCCCCGAGCTCGTAACGTGACTCCAAAATCTATAAAACAGAGATAACAAGAACCCACACAGAGTAAGCTATTTAAGCTTAGTAAGTCATAAGCAGAAACTTATATATTAACAAAGGCATGTTAACATTTTACTAAATAAGTCAATTACACATGATTTCCATTACAAAGTTATCATTTACTACAAAGGTCATACTTTAATTACACATACATATCATAGGGCCGAATAAAAACATTCATATACACATATATATTTTCACTTTTAATATCACAATTACATCAATAGCCCGAATCCCTTATATGTTCAATTATGCTAACTTAAAATCTATATTCACATAACCTTTTATCACTTCAATTAACCAACTTACCTTGTTTTCCTATAAACAAATAACTAACACATACTTGAACCTGTAATTCAATTTTACATTCGGTCATTACTTCACATTGCCCATTGAACCGTTCAGAATTAAAAAGGATACGCGGATAGTCAAAAGCTCGTACAATGCCAACGTCCCAGACGTGGTCTTACATGTAATCATGTATCGATGCCACTGTCCCGACAGGGTCTTACACGAATCAAATACGATGCCAACGTCCCAAACGTGGTCTTACACGTAAACACATATTGGAAATCCTATGTCATGACATATGTATCCTATCTATTCCTAGGGTTCGTACGAGACTTTCGGACGTTAAATCTCGATCGGATCGAACTCGAAATATAACTCCTTTGCTCATTTCACATTCGACCAAACACAATTATATTCACAATAATTCCATTCATCATATAACATATATATATATATATATTATCAAATTTAACGATATTTATATGCTTATTGACTTACCTCGGATATCGACGGATGTAATCGACTACTCGACTACTTTTGACTTCCCCCGATCTAATTCCGTTTTCTTCCGTTCTTGATCTAAATAAATTCAAATTTAACTAATTTAACCATATATTCATTCAATTTAATCCAAAAACGCATAAATGGTAAATTATCATTTTACCCCTGACATTTTACACTTTTTTACAATTTAGTCCCTATTGCATAAAACACAAAATACAAAAAATTTGCATATACTATGCTTAGGCCGAATATTCACTAGCTCCATACAAGTCCATATATTTCATTTTTTTCACATTTTAGTCCCTCAAAAATTTATTTTCACAATTTAGTCCAAATAACTCAAATTCATCAAAAATTCAAAGACAAAACATGTTAATCAAACACATATATTTCATATTTCATCATCAAACAACAAAAATAACAAGCTATCATCAATGGCTTAACTCAAAATATTCATCAAAATAAAAAAATTGAAGCATGGGTTTTGTACATTTCATAGCAACGATCTCAAAAACGTAAAAATTATCAAAAACCGAAACCTAAACATACCTAAATTGGTGCCGAATACCCAAAGCTTTTCTATTTTCTTTTTCTTTTCTTTGTTTCGGTCAAAAAGAAGAGAATGGCTTTTAAATTTTGTGGTTTGTTTTATTATACTAATATAATAATATGATAGAATTATTTTAGCTTATAAAATTAATATATAAAAACTATATATTATAAACATGTTGTCGTGCACTATCCTTATAAATGGCCAAATTTCCTATTAAGGATTTCACATTATAAAGACATTAGCAAGTTAACACTTTACACATTAATTAGCCAATTTCACCTTTTACGCGATTAAGTCCTTTTATTTAATCGGGCACTCAAACAACGAAATTAAAACACGAAAATTTAACACAAGCAAATTCACACATAATAAACATTGAAAATAATTTTAAAATATTTTTTCGGATTTAGATTTGTGGTCCCGAAACCACTATTCCGATTAGGGTCAAAATCGGGCTGTTACAATATCCTTTCTTCCCCCAACCATTTCACAACTCGTTTAACCATAGTTTCAACTCTCCCCCCACACTAAAATCTTTTTCTTTTTATTGTTTAATCCTTAGAATGTCAAATCCTTTGGAGACTGAAAAAAGAGAGAGAATGTAACAAAATCTATAGTTGCATTTTCAAAACATAGAAGCATTCTCATTAGAAAAGCCAACAAACTCTCTATTTTCTGCGATGTTGATGTTGCACTAGTCACCTTTTCTCCTACTGGTGGTGTTGTTACTAAAAATTTCACCAGGAGAAGGTAATTAAAATTTTAACATCTTTCACTTTTTTTCATACATGATAATTTTGAAGCGCTTAATTTTATCTCTCTCTCTCTTTTTTTTTTGTGGTCATTTTTACTAGAATCGGACCAGTGCTTGATTGTTATATCAGGTTACTGCCAGAGAAAAGATATAACATTTTTTTTTTTTGTTTTTCACTATCATGTTACTAATTGGTTTGAATTATGGGTAATTTTCAAAATTAATGGTGAAAACAGGCATGTAAGGTGCTTAGAGGTAATGTTTTCTAATTCTTTTATATAATTTTGTTTTATTTTTAGTTGACTTTGTGAATTTGTTGTTGTTTTTTTCTTGAATTAATGATTTTGAGTACATGCAGTGGAAGTTAAAAAAGATGGAAGCAATTAGACTACATCAGTAGAGATGCAAAGAAGTTGTTTCACCTTAATAATCAGTTTGTTTTTTTTCTATCTATTTTCTCTTTCCTTTTCCTCATTTTTTTCACGCTTTTGCATTTCCTTTATATATATAACTATAAATCAGATAAAAAAAATCCTTTACAGTCGAAATACTTATCCAGATCTAGACTGTTTAAGTTTTTATTCAAAACTTAAATTGTTAAATTTAAGTATACTTATTTTTCAAAAATTTTAGAAAGGCAAGGGCCTTTTTTCGTATCTATTTGCTAATTCGATTAAATTTGATGTCGTTTTAGGTTCTAAAATTGTTGATGTTATGTTGGCATCGAAAAACGACTAGGTGTGTAACGAAAATATCAAAAAACTGTGAACGACGCTAAGTCGAAAAGTTCACTGTCGACATAACACGGTCGTGTGGGCACCACGAGCTGGGTTAAGTGGGTCGTGTGGGTCACACGGGTGCGTGATAGGCTGTGTAGGCCCAATTTTTGTAAATTTTGGTTAGGGCCATAGTTGAAGTGTGATTCGAGGTTAGCTACTTTGTAGGGCCTATTGTGTGTTTTGTTTGACTTTTGTATGTGATATCAGTGGCATGAATAATCTATGTGTAATTACTTCAAGCATCCCAATAATGTGAAATTCATATCTGATTAGTAGTCTGATAATTCTGTTAGCATGTTCTGATTATTAAAAGCATGACTCATCTGTATGCATTTGAGTATGTATTATGTTCTGCATGTGCATTGGGGTGGGATAATGATGTGACGAAGGAAGTGTTGGCAGTTTAATGATCTGTCTTATCTGGTGGTTTAAACTACATATCTGTTCTGGTGACTTGACCACACTTATCTGATTTTGGCAGATTGCCGCACTATTTCTTGCAGCTTGACTGGGCTATTTTAAAAAGTGGCATACGCTCACTTATAGGTGTGTGGGGTTGGTTGGGTATTTATTACCCTAATGGTGTGTAGGGATGGATGGAGATGGTATGTAACGGATGGAGGTAGGATCTGAATCTGTATCTGCATCTATAAGCGAATCTAAATTTGTATCTGCATCTATAATTAATATGTTTGTTATATTGATATATGTTCTGTTTATTCGGGTCGAGTTACAAACTGAGCTCATTAGCTCACCCTTTGTTTTTATCCTCTCAGGTAATCAGCAAACTTAGGATCGGACGACGCGCGGGAGCTCAGGTTGGATTCTCAGTAATAAAATGGTTTAAAAAGGGACTAAATGTTTAATATGGACTTTTTGGACTGTAAACTATTTTGGAAATTATTTTTCGTTTTTGATTTGTTTTTGCCTGATTTAGTAGTTAATATCTTTAAACTGTAAAACTATATGTTTTACAAAATTAAGTCACGGTTTTCAAAATTTAATAACTTAGAAACTTCCGCTGCAAAATGAAGTAATCACGCAAGTATTTTTTTGTAACAAAATAAATAGTTTTTATCGATTATTTTTCTTAAAATTGGAAAGCGATATGCCAAAATGATTATGTCAAAACTCACGATTTCGAATTCAATTTTTGGGTTAAATATCCGACCATAACGTTTAGGCTGGGTTTGGGGTGTTACATGATTTTTATATTATTTTGGGTTTGAACTTAAAATAAATTTAATTGTTTATGAAATTATAATCTAAATATGAATTGGAAATTGATAAACAAATGGAGAAAGTAAAATTGTATGGTGGAAATAAGTTGAATATTGTTGAGTCTAATTGAATTGCAAGTATCTTTGTTTTATGATTAAGTTTAAAAGAACTTCATTTAAGTAATTAAATTTAAGAAATTACCTTAATTTGTTATAATAAAAAAATCTGCATTTGAGCGTGGAACAATATTCAGGCAAATCTAAACAAATTGTCTTAATTTAAGGGGAAAAAGGAGAAAGAAAGAGAATTTTATATTGAGCGTTAAGGATAAATATATTACATGAATGTAATTACAAGTAAATATACTCAAATTTAATTATAAATGACTTTTAAAACATGCCCTTAGTGAATAACAATATAGCAAAATGAAAATACGAGAAACAATATAAATTCCTAGGAAAACATCTACCAAATAATCATTGGTTTTCTATTTATGAAACTGGTCCTGCTCTCAAACCCTTTTCTTAATTTGAGGGGGGAAAAAGGAAAATCTGCAATTGAGGGTTAAAGAAATTTCAGGCGTTACTATTATAGAAATAAGATTAAACAAAATGTTGACCTTTGACGTTAGAGCTTATCACCAACAATAGGGGGAATCTGCCTTCTCACCAATACTTTGTCTCTGGTATTTTTTGCCTCAGCATAAAGCAGCAATAAATTATTACTTACCAAAAGTAGTTTGGATTCCCTTATTTTTACTTGCAAACCCATTTGTAACACCTTTTGGATTAATTGCATTTATGTCCTTAGATTATAAGTCATATTCTCCAAAACATTCATCTACTTTCCGTACTTCTTTTTTCCTATTGTTTCTTTAATGTTTTTCGTTTTTCAATAATAAATCATCTCTGTTACGACTAAATTCTTTTTAGATTTATAATTAATTATAATATAGTAAATGCACCTCCCACGTCCTCTTAATTTCAATTTTAAGCAAGCTGTTATCTCTCAAAAATTTGGAGCAATTTAGTCCTCGTTAATTTTGGAAGTCAACAACTATAGGCAATTAATCACAAAGTTAAAGTTTCCTATCAATTGCACATAATTTTGATTCATATAATAACAAATTTAGCCATCAATATTTACATATTTTATCAATTTAATCATTATTCTAAAAAATTTAATAAATTTAACCTCAACATTTAGGCAATTTGGTCCTAAATCTAAAAGAATCTTTTGAAAACCAAAAAAGCATATTTTAAACAGAAAGTGAGGATTGCCTAAAAAATCAGTTAAACAGAAAGTGAGTTTTTGAAACTCAGTGTACAACGATTAACTTATAACAGATAAAACATATCAAACATATTTAACAGTAACAGTCTTAATAGAATAGTACAGATACAAATGTATTTTCCTACCCCCATCAGCTACACACCATCTCCGACCATCCCAACACACCATATGGGGTATAAAATACTCATTCAACCCTACACACTACTTAGTGTCGTTTAAGACACTTACAGAAGAATTGCAGCTGCGCTGCCAGATAAATAGGTAAATTATCGCCTTTTCAGATATACTTCCTCCGCATAGTAAAACTCATCCCAATAGCAGATACAAAAAAAATATATAAATTGAATATAAATATTAGTATAAATATAAAAAATTATTATATTATTAAATTATTTATTATTATAAATTGAATATTATAAAAACAACAAATTATTATAACACTAACATAACAAATACAAATGGGACGATAGGGAAAATAAGAATCCCCCCCCCCCCGGAAATGAAAAAAAGATATTCAAAAATTAAAAAAAGGCAAAACCTTTGTATCTTATTCGAGTTAAACCAATTCAGATTACTCCAAATTTATTTGGCGTACAAAAAAACTTTTTGAATTCCCTGTAGAAAGAGATTTGGCTAATGAAAAAGCTTTCAAGGCCGCCTAATATCCTTTTTTTTTCCAAACATTTTTTCGAATACGCTGTACATATCAGTAATCAGTCATAAGCACAGTACATACATATAGCATACCTGATGCAGAACATATATCGTACTTTTATCGATTTTCCTATAGCCCATTACATATTTTACTTGTCAAATGACGTTTTAGATACAGAACAAATATTATAATTCATGCAAACAGTTGACTATATTTTTTTTATATTTTCAGTCCATTTAAGCACATACCGACCCCACAAAAGGCCCACGGTCGAGCGAAACGACGTGAACAACCCTAGGGAAAATTTCAAAATTTTGGGCCCAAACTATAACAGCCCGTTTTCCGTAAAATCGGAACAGTGGTTTTAGGACCACAAATCCGATTTCGGAAAGGAAATTTATTTTAATATTATTTTATGATCTAAAGTATGATAATAATGTTATATAAAAATTTCGTAAAGAAATTTTACTGATTACATGTTTAATTTGATAAATGACCATATTGCACAAAGTGCAAAAGTTGAGTTCTAATAGCTAAAGGGATTAAATAGCTATGGAATTCAAAATTTGAGGTCCTTATATGACAAATAGATCAATAAAAATATTTAGTTGTTAAGGATGATGAATCATCCAAGGAAAATAAAATAAAGAAAAGGACAAAATTGGAAAGATGAAAAATAATGATGATAAATAATAAAATAAAGAAAATATCATCATTTTTATCATCATCTTTCCCAAATAAATATGGAAACCCTAGCCATGGAGAATGGAAGAAAGAGAAAACTTATTTGGCCAAATTAGGTAAGTATTCAAGTCCCATTTTTACTAATTTTTATATTTTTGAGATCGGGATAACCTAATCTAGCTATTTTGGGGATTAATCTGAAAAGTTATCAAATTATAGAAATTTTGAAATTTATGGTATAAAATGAAAGGTTGTTGATAGATAAACAACTTTTGTAAAGTGAATTTTGATGAAAATGTGAATTAGGGACTAAATTGTAAAGTTATAAAATTTATGGAAAAATTTTGAATTTTTTGAAATGCATGGGCTTTAAATGTTACTTGTAAAATTTGGCTAGACTTGGAATAAGGATTAAATTGCATGAATTTCATTTTCCGAGACTAGGGACGAAATTGTCATTAATTAAAAGTTTAGGGGCAAAATGGTAATTTTGCCTAAAATGTGAATTGGACTGAATTGAGTATGAATTGTATTAATTGATGTTAAATTTACTCGTATAAATCCGGATGGACCAAATTCAGAGTTAGAACGAGGAAAAGAGAAAAACGTCGGATTAGTAGATTTTACATACACGAACATTTGTCGAGGTAAGTTCGTGTAACTAAATTATGTATAATTGTATACTTGAATTTAATGTTGTGCATGTGAATTTTATAAAAATTATATATATGAAATTGAAGACATATCTGACAAAGCCCGATAAATAATAATGCCCGAAAAATGTCAAGTCCCGTTTGAATAAATGAAATTTGATGGATTATTGGATTTCCTGTAATGGTTGTAGTCTTGCATATGTTGTAGACATACTATAGCTCAGACGAGCATTCTGTTATTAGCACTATCGAGTTTCCTGTTATATTGTTCTGCAAGCATCCTGATCGGTAGTAATCATGCATGTGTTGCAACTACCGCAACTCTTTGTGAGCGTCTTGTTTATTGATCTATTGTGATCCTGCATATGTTGCGGACACAAACGCAACTCTTTATGAGCATCCTGATATGGCTCGCCTGAACTCCCTAATATATGGCTATCCGGAGCTCCAGTCACATGGCTCTTTATGAGCATTCTTGATAGGCTCTTCATGAGCTTCCTGATTAAAAGTTCTTTGTGAACTTCCCGTTTTAAACTCTTATGAGTTTCCTGATTTAGCCCGGATAAGCTTCCTGTTACATGGCTTATATCCTGATATATGGCTCGAGAGAGTGCTTCCTGATTATGTACTTTAATGAGTACCCTTGATTATGAATTGACGGATTTCTGATTTGTACACTTCGAGTGTACTACCTACCATTCCGTCGATATTTCAAATAAATTCAACGAGCAAAATTCTGACATGAGAAACTATGAACACGAAATGAATTATTACAAGTGTCTACCTTAAATACATGAAATGATGATACATGATTTATGGAAATACAAATTGATGATATATGAACATGGAATTTGTTTAATAAATATGTTCATCCAGGAATATAGATTAGTACACCTTGAGTGTATTTCTCGTGTGACACTGATATTTCAAATGATTTAATGGGTAAAGTTTCGACATGAAATAATCTGAACTCAAGATGAATTATTATGAAAATGTACTTGAAATATATGGATATGAATTGTATATGTTATTTGAATTCATGATGTGAAAAATATATGTATATGAGAATTTGGTTATTATTGAGCCCATGCATGTTTCTTGATGTTTGTTTGAGATAGTATGACTTAGAAACAAATTATTACCTGTATGTACATGAAGTACATGGAAATGACATTATTTGATATAATGATGTATGAATTGGTTATTACATGAATGTTGATCATGCTTAATGACTTTGTTCATCCATGATTAAAGACTATTACATGTGATTACTTGGCTAACATGATAAAGATATGTGTTTAGGGCTTGTAACCAAATTGGTTGATAGTGCCTTGCATGTTTATTTTGAATATAAATATATGGTAAGTTGTTTACCATGTTATACAAACTTACTAATCATTTCATGCTTACTCTGTTTTACTTTCTCGTGTCTTATAGTAATTCATAAGCTTATTGGATTGGAAGCATCGGCGGAGATTATTCATACTATTCATTGGTCCATCTTGGTATATATGGTAAATTAATTATAGTTATAATGGCATGTATAAGTTAACTAGCTAATGTTGGCATGTAAATGTTTGGGTTATGACTAGCCATTGGAATGACTTGTGATAAACATGTTTTGATATGAATAAATAAAGCTATAACATTTTTAGTGTGTGTTTAAATGGTGATTGATAGGAATCATATTGGCATATTGATGATTAATTTTAGCATATTTGGTAAAGTGTCATTTGAGGTGCTTAAGAGCACATTGGTTGTATGTGAAATTATGCCATGTTTAAGACATGATTTGGACTTGTTTTAAATGTTTGGATATGATTTGTGAATGTCTTTAAGTGTTGGTGTAGGTGGAAGACAAGTTGGGTGAGAAATGTGGTTTGGAAAATAGCTTATTTTCGTTCACACGGGCAGAGACATGGACGTGTGTCTTAGCCATATGTGACACACGACCTAGCACATAGCCGTGTGATCTGGCCGTGTGTCCACTGCATCTTTAAAATTTCAAAACATAATACTCAGAATTGATCACACGGCCTGGCACACGGGCATGTGGCTTGACCGTGTGACCCCTACACCTACACACGGTCTAGCACACAGGTGTATGACCAGGCCATGTGACCCAAGTTAGAGAGTTACACGGCCTAAGACACGGGCGTGTCCCTGGCCGTGTGAACCACATGGCCTGACCACACGGGTATGTGACCTTTGCACCTAGGAAAAATTTTGAGATTTTGCAAAAAATTCTCTGAGCACTCGATTTAGTCCCGACATGATTCTAATGCATGATTTGGGCCTCGAAGGCACATGTAAGAGACTATATGATGAAATTTAATTGAAATTAGATATGAATACCAAAGAATTATGAAATGTCTATTATTTGTTCTGTAAACTCTGGTAATGCTCCGTAACCTTGTTTCGACGATGGATTCGGGTTAGGAGTGTTACACAAACACATGTATTGCACACAGGGCCTTACAAATGCTCGTGTGGTCCACACAGCCCAAATGGCCCAGACTGTGTGTCACACACGATCCAGCACACAATCTGTCACACGACCGTGTGTCACACATGGCCTACCACAAGGTCGTGTGGCGTCGATAGTGAACTCTTTCAGCTTTCGCCGATTGTTATTTTTCGGGTTTCTTATTACACACCTGATCCGATTACGATGTAAAAGCCACCACGAAACTTCCAAAATCTAAATTATGTCATTTAACACGCTTAAATCAGTAACGAATCAGTAACGATTATACAAAAACTAAATCGAATATTCCACAAAATTTTCCAAAAATGCTAAAACACTTACACAGCAATGAACGACAATAACTAGTCGTTTAAGTGGTTGAAGGAACACAAATTCCCACTTGATCCTCTCCTGGCAACGCGTAAAATAAACAATTAGAATTTCGACTTCACAACAGAAATCCTAAAATACACAAATCCCGACTCTACGCGTAATCACCATATTACTTGATAATATTTGTGACAAACGCAACAAACCCAATAACACAAAAAGGCAAGAATGTTGATAGGACTTAAGATAATAATGAATCTAAATATAATACCAAGGAAAAAACGAATACAATGGCAACCCACTTTGACGATGAATAGTAAAGAACCAAAGCAAAGAAAATAATGAAAGGGAAAACAAATGGGAAAAAGAAAGAAAAAGAACAAGATGCAATAGCATAAATTAGAAGTGGCGGCGTGAACTTGGGGAATTAGAGAACAATCTTGAGAAATGGAAAAGAAACCCTTCTTCCTTTTAAAAAAAATTAAAAGATAAAAAATAAATAATAATAATAGCAACAACAGTTGAACAAATGGGAAACGTGAAGCAAAAAAAAGGGGGTATGGGGAGCTATTTTGGAGATTTAATTCCCTAGAGAAAAAACAAATTATGCCAACCTTATCCCTACACAAATACCAATCTAATTAAAACCCCAACTACATCTCAACTACTCTCATGCACAACACATGTAGAGAATAACAAAAGAAAATGAATACACCCAATTGCTCGCACAGGGGTTCAAACTTCAAACCTCGAACACCCATCAAAAAACTTAATCACTGGAGCAATTCAAATTACTTGACAAAATGTAGCAAAACATATTCTTAAACCTTGGGGCGTTACAAATTTACCCTTAGGCCCCAAGTTTGAATCCTCTTGGGTGTAAAGTGGAAATCTTTTTTTATTTCCTATTTGTACCATTAGGTGGAATTTTTTGCTCTTTTATTTTTTATTTTTAATTTTGAAGCACCATATCCTAAAATCACTCTTAGTGTCATTCCCCTCCCCTCCACTCTCTCATTTTCAGTTTTGTCCCATTTTGGCCACTGAATCCTTTCTCCCCCCCTCCATTTCACAACTCTTTTAACTATAGTTTCAACCCTTCCCTCACCCTCCAAAATGAAAAAACACTTTTTTTGTTTTTCAATTTCAGAAATCTTCTAACTATAGTTTCACCCCCCAAATAGGTCTTTAACTTCTAAGTTTCACAAATCTTCTTTATTTTTCTTGTTTAATCCCTATCATGTCAAAGACTGAAAAAAATAGAATGTAACAAAATCTAAAATTAAATTTCAAAACATAGAAACATTATCATTAGAAAAGCTAATGAACTCTCTATTTTCTGCGATGTTGATGTTGCACTAGTCACATTTTCTCCTACAGGTCATGTTGTTACAAAAAATTTCACTAGGAAAAGGTAATTAAAATTTTAACATCTTTCACTTTTTTTCACACATGATAATATTAAAGCGCTTAATTTTATCTTTCTTTTTTTGTGGTCATTTTTACTAGAATCGGAGCAGTGCTTGATTGTTATATCCGGTTAATGCTAGAGAAAATATATCAGTATGAAATTTAATTATATTTTAACATTTTTTTTTTGGTTTTTAGAGATGTCAAGAATTGAAAGTCTTCGATTGAATCTAAGAATAGAGGGAATGCAAATATCATGATGCTATGATAATTAAGGTCCCGTGTAAGACCATATTTGGAATATGGCCTCAGTGTGAGATTTCGTATAAGACCATGTCAAGGACATGGCATCGATATGATATTTCATGTAAGACCCTATCGGGGGTGTGATGTTGATATAATACTATATGTATGAGACTCAAGAATGTTCTTTAGCATTTTGAATGATTCAACAGGTATGTTGAAAATGAGGAAGTATATGGTTATACCATGAGAGGTACAAGTATGTGCCCAGAACTCACTTGAAGTGAATTCGGTATATGAGGAAACCATGGTGAGTTATGTGTAAATGATGCACCCTGATTTCATATGTTATATTTATTAATGCATTGAGAGAATGCGAATGATTATTGTAGAAATCTATTTAAGAATGATATTGTGTGAGGATATTCTTGGATGAACATTTGAAATAGGAAAATGTATGTAGATAAATATCCGTGAAATGGTGGGCTATGTGCGATACCACCTTATTAATCGTTAGCGATGGGCTGTGTGCGATACCATCGCCAATATTATCAATGGTGGGCTATGTGCGATACCACATTATTAATCGTTAGCGATGGGCTGTGTGCGATACCATCGTACTTAGTATTAATGGTGGGCTATGTGCGATACCACCTTACTAATTATTGAATGGTGAACTGTGTACGAAACCACCGAGTATTTATTATTATTCCGGGGTGATATCGAGAAACTTGACTAAGTAAAGTTTGCATGTGGCTTTGTGGTGATAAATGCAGGGTATAAATGCATGTAAAGATGAACAATGTTTTATGATATGAGTTTGTGACAGGTGAAAGTTTAGAACGAGTAAGCCTTATGAATGATTGAATGGGTATTCATAAGCTTAAGTGAAAATCTCATTATATTACCTTGTGGTTGAGTTTAATAAATAAATGTCAATAGTTGCTTATCATTTGCATATGAACTTACTAAGCGTTATTGCTTACTCCTTTTCCTTTCCTATCTCTTATAGGTTAACTTAACTAGCTCGGGTTGGAAACCGCCGGAGATGTTTTCACACTATTGAGCAGTCACTTGGGTATAAGGTTTCAAGTCTTCTTGAGATATGGCATGTATAGGGATCTTATTTTGGTTTAATTAAGTCATAGTTAAAGTAGCCAAATGTGTTGGCCTTGGCCATGGATGATGGCTCATGTCGATTGTAATGGTGCTAGTAATAGTTCTCCCTCGTTTACATGGTTCAAATGTGATAATTCAAGACTTATAATTGATGATTTGAAAATGTTATGTGATGGTGTATAAATGTGTGCAAGTGAGAGTGGCTAAATGGCTTAAAAATAGCCTTGAATTGGTCCACACGGGTAGACACACGAGCGTGTGTCTAGACCGTGTATGACACACGGTCGGTCCCATGGGTGTGTGACTTGGCCGTGTGTTCCACGGGCGTGTGCCTAGGCCATGTGCCCATAATTGGTTGCTGGCGTCACAAACAAAACACCCAAATTTTTTACACACGGGCGTGTCTAGGCCGTGGAGCACACGGGCCAAGAACACGGGCGTGTTTCCGGCCTTGTGAAAACCCTTGTAGGTTCGAAAAGAAAATAATTTTACACGGGCATGGAACACGGGTGTGTGATATGTCACACGGGCGTGTCCCACTTTACACACGGGCGTGTGGCCCAGTTTTTATGCCAAAAATTTCTAAGTGTTCAAAAGTTTCGATTTGGTCCCAAAGCATCTCGGGTATATGAATAGGGTCTCGTAGACCCTTAATGGGGACGTTACGATTGTAAATGAAAATGTTTTAAATTGGAGCGAATTTTATAGCCCAAAGTTGAATGCTCAGGCAAGTCAAGTCCGGTAATGCCTCGTTCCCAGTTTCGGAGTTGAATACGGGTAAGGGGTGTTACAGATATGCCTCATCGCGAAGTAAAGAAACTGTACCCTTCAATTTCTGCTCAAGAGTGCAGTTAATGTTGTTCATAATTTTCTCAGTGGCCTCCAACCAATACTCGGCCACAGTAGGGGCGACTCTAGTGACACCCTTAAACAGCTCAGCTCCATTGGACCGGAGTTGTTCAGTTACCGACCCACGGCCCCCAGATCCAGAATGGGGTCTAGTGACCCTCTCCAACACTTTCAACATGGCTTGGGACAGTGCGTCGTCCCCAACCAAGCGGCTTTGAGACCCAACCTCAGTAACAAGTGAAATTGGTGTCTCATTCGTATCCTAATTCGGCATATTGCTCAGAGAGGAAGACTTAGCTCAAGCCCCCTTACAATGCTCACCACGCCCACAAATACCACGACTACGAGTTTTACGAGCGCTTATCGTATTTTCATTTTTATCTTCATTATAAAATTTTATGCATCAGTTTCAGTGTTTATTAGCAGATATTTTATGCTCAAGTTATCAGCAGTTTAGAAGTATTTTAGAGTTTTCGTCCCTAACCAACTCAGTACAGTTTCATAAAGTATTAACTACAGTGTTTTCTAAATTCAAAGATACTTACAGGATCGGTGTCAGAGACTCGGTGTACCACATACTTACTCAAAATGATCCAAATTATTTAAAAAATATTTCTTTTCAAAACACAATTTTGGAACCCAAAATTCACATCCCAAGTTTTGTAACCTGGCTCTGATACCATTAAATGTAATACCCCTAACCAAGCATAGAAGTTATGGTCAAATCTAGGTGTCTTACGAAGAAGGGTTTTAAAATATATCTTTTAAGTTAAAACATACCGTTTTATTAGCTTACCAATCAGAGTTTTAATATCCGAATAAAACTTGAGTTTTTAATCTTATTTGAGACCATTTTAAGTTATTAAGAATTTGCAATGAAAGTTTGAAAATCGTTTTATTCGAATCGAAGTTTGTGTTTCCAAAAACCATTTGTAAAAAAATCATTTGCTTGCATAAAGTGTTTTTGTCAACATTGCGGAAAAGAAAACAAAACAAAATCCAAATCCAAAAATTAAAACCCTACAATCCAGAGAGTCTCAAGAATTACAAACTCTCAAGAAAAACTAGATTTTAAAATAAAATCGATATTACTAAATAAAAACAGTTCTCTGTTGAGTGGTCAACACTGAGCCTCTGTCGCACCGACCCGCCTAAGTCTGTGGATTACCTGAACAGAATAGACAAATAGATGTGAGTTTTCGTAAACTCAGCGTGTAACCTAACAGAAATAGTCATGCAACATACACAGAATTTCATATACAATCAGATACAAATTCGGACCTAAGTCCATAACAGATACAAATTCGGACTTAAGTCCATAATAGATACAAATATCAGAATCAGATAAACATAACATATATATAGAATCCTACCCCCATCCTCTACACAACATCTCCGATTATCCCATCACACCATGTGGGGTTAAAAACACCCACTCATCCTAACACACCATATAATGTCGATGCGACACATGACAGAATAATAAGCAGTTAAGCTGCCAGAATATACGCGAAAGGTCGTCGTACAGATCACTTCCTTCACATATGCAAATCCCACCCCAACACAGATACAAAATACAGAATTAATAGAATTAACATGCTTAACATGCTCGTATACAAATAACATATATGCTCAACCAGAACAATCAAACATACATATCAATGTCCTACTCAGATCCAACTATCATAATATCATACACATGAATTAGGGTTTGGTTAGCCCTTACCAACCCTACAGTAGGCCCACAGTCGATCGGAATGACCCGTGCGACCCTAGAAAAAATTTCAGAATCTTGGGCTTACATGCCCGTGTGGCTTGCCCACACACCTAAATTAGCCTTCCCTATGTGGCTCACACGGCTTGGCTCAAAACCCACATGCCCGTGTGGCCCACACAGCCACACTCACACCAACACACGGTTGTGTCCAGCGCACGACCGCACCTTCATCACTCAAACGATCGTGTCTCGCACACGGCTAGACACAAGCTCGTGTGGCGTTGACAGACCAAATTTTTTACTTTTATCGAACCTTATTTTCTCTCGTTAGGGGTACACAAATGGTTCGTTTTTTACGAGTAAGCAATTTTGAGCCCTTCAAACTTAAAAAAAAAACACCATTTAATCGATCAATTCCAAGTACCAAAACACCAATCTATCAAAACCCCACTCGACATACTTGAAAATTTTACTCAATCGAAAGGCTCGATCACTTAGCAAAAAGTTACGATAGCCCAAACACACTACACGATAGAAGATAAATTTTGATCCCCTTAATTAACACCTACACAAGAATTCACCACATTAACACACCCGAAAATGATTCCCAATTATACAAAACTTCAAGAATAACTTACCTACCACAATCTGAGCAGGGATTACGGAACCCAAAACACAGTAGTTGAACGACAGTATAGCGAATAGAAATCAAAGAAAGAAGAAATCAAAAAGAAAACGTTTGGAAGAGGAATTTGGAGAAGAAACGTCAAAAGGTATTTGGGAAGAGAGAAAATAAAATAAGATAAAAATAAAATTGATTAATTTGAACAAAATCCCACTACATCCACTAACAACCCAACCAACTCAAAATTTCAAGTCCATCCAAACTCTCTCAACCAACCAAAACAAAAATTATCACCCTTGCTCACGCAAGGATTCAAACACAGGACCTCCAGCACACTAACTCCTTACCACTCGAACCAATAGGCTCATTTTGACATGAGTTTACAAATAATGTTGTATAAGCCTACCCAATAGGGATAAGGCTTGGATTTCAAATAACAAAATTTCCAAATGTGGGACTTGAACCCAAGACCTCATACACAAACCCATAACACTTAACCACTGAAGCAAATACACACTTGTGTCAGGATTTACAAAAACAAAAAAAAATTATTTAGGGCGTTACATATGACGTTTCAGATACAGAACAAATATTAGAATTCATGCAAATAGTTGACTATATATTTTTTTATATTTTTAGTCTATTTAAGCACATGCCGACCGCGCAGAAGGCCCACGGTCGACTGGAACAATGTGAACAGCCCTAGGGAAATTTTTAGAATTTTGGGCCCAAACAGCTGTGTCGCCCACACGGCCTTACAAACGCTCGTGTGGTCCACACAACCCAAATGGCCCAGACTGTGTGTCACACAGGGTCCAGCACACAATCTGTCACACGACTGTATGTCACACACGGCCTACCACACGGTCGTGTGGCGTCGACAGTGAACTTTTTTGGCTTTCGCTGGTTGTTGTTTTTCGAGTTTCTCGTTACACACCTGATCCGATTACAATGTAAAAGCCACAACGAAACTCCCAGAACCTAAATTCATCATTTAACACGCTTAAATCAGTAACGAATATACAAAAACTAAATCGAATATTCCACAAAATTTTCCAAAAATGCTAAAACAATTACAGAACAATGAACGACAATAACTAGTCGTTTAAGTGGCTGAAGGAACACAAATTCCCTCTTGATCCTCTCCTAGCAGCGCGTAAAATAAACAATTAGTATTTCGACTTCACAACATAAATCCTAAAATACACAAATCCCGACTCTACGAGTAATCACCATATTACTTGATACTATAATTGTGACAAACGGAACCCCGAATACAAACCCAATAACACAAGAACAAAAAGGCAAGAACGTTGATAGGACTTAAGATAATAATGAATCTAAATATAATACCAAGGAAAGTACGAATATAATAGAATCTAAAGTTACATTTTCAAAATATAGAATCATTCTCATTAGAAAAGCCAACGAACTCTCTATTTTCTATGATGTTGATGTTGCACTAGTCACCTTTTCTCCTACCGGTTGTGTTGTTACTAAAAATTTCACTCTGAAAAGGTAATTAAAATTTTAGCATCATTCACTTTTTTTTTACACATAATAATTTTAAAGTGCTTAATTTTATTTCTTTTTTTTTTCTGGTCATTTTTACTAGAATTGGAGCAATGCTTGATCGTTATATCAGGTTATTGCCTGAGAAAAGTTATCAATATGAAATTTAATTACATTTTAACAATTCTTTTTTTTGTTCACTATCATGTTGCTAATTTATTTGAATTATGGGTATTTTTCAAAATTAATGGTGAAAAAAAGCATGTAAGGTGCTTAGAGGTAATGTTTTCTAATTCTGTTATATAATTTTGTTTTATTTTTTTAGTTTATTTTGTGAATTTGTTGTTGATTTTTCTTGAATTTATGATTTTGATTACATGCAGTGGAAGTTAAAAAAAATGAAGGAATTGGACTACATCACTGGAGATAAAAAGAAGTTTCACCTTGAGAATCACTTTGTTTATTTTTTATCTACTTTTTTTTTTCTTTTTCACACTTTTGCATTTCCTTTTTATATGTGACTATAAATCAGATAAAAATAATTTCTTTACCGTGGAAATACTTATCCAGATCTAGACTGTTTAAATTTTTATTCAAAACTTTAAATCGTTAAGTCCGAATATACTTATTTTTTATTAATGGAATAGCATCCAACTAAATCAATTTAATCAACTTATAAACTTACCATTTAAAACTTGATGTAGTTTTGCATTGCTTAAGGTTTTTCATTGCTTTTGTGGATACTCTAAGCAAGGTGGCATATAACAATCGTAACAAGATTCATGGTCTTTCCACTTTTGCTTTTGTTAAGTTCAAATTTGAATCGAACTTTAAGAAGATAGTGGTGGAAGGGTTGATGGTTTTGTTATCCATGTCTCTAAAGGTAGATACGAGAGAGACATTGCGAATGTCGAGCTTGAGAAGAGTGACAGGGCAAGGGAGGTTTTGAGGCCATTTTATAGGAGTTTTGGTAGAGATTCAAGACTGTATAAGTGTCATGGGGCTAGAACTTAAATCTCGCAAACCACGTGGCCTTAAGAATAAACTTAGCTTCAAATAACTAAGTTAACCTAACTTTCGAAATATGTGAATTCAAAAAAGAAATACTCTAAGGCAACTGAATAAAGCATAAACAAACTCTTAATTAAGAAGCAAAAAGTGAATAGAAAAACCACAAGAAAACTAAGCACATCAACTGTTTAAATAAATGCTCTCAAATGTATTGTATTAATTAAGAATGAAGTGATGAAAAATGAAGGGAGAAGACTCTATTTATAGTCCCTATGATCCAATGATCTAGTTTAAAATTCATTAATGGAGGAGATCGAAGGCAATTTACCCATATTCCCACCTTCCTCCTAGGGAGAAATTATTTTATAGATCCTTCCCACCACATCATCCATGATCCATTTCCAATTATTTAATGACATTTCAACAATTTTTTCCATGTCATTGACACATAATTTTGTAATCTGTTTACTATGAACCTAAAACACCAAACACTAAACCTTGAACCACAAACTCAAACTTGAACTTTGGATCCAAGTTTGGGGTTCAAGGTTTAAGGTTCAAGGTTCAGATTTATGATTCAAGGTTTGAGGTTCATGGTAAAAAAAATTACTACAATTATGTGTTAATGACATGGAAAAAATTGTTGAAATGTCATTAAATAATTGGAAAAGGATCATGGATGATGTGGTAGGAAGGGTCCATAAAAATAATTTATCCCTCCTAAAAATTGGAAAGAGTAATTGGGTGCTCCAATAAAATTCAATTTAACATGTGAGATCCACTAATTACAGTAATTACCTAAACATGCCACAGGTGTGTAATTACAAGTAAATACACCCAAATTTAATTATAATATGACTTTTCAAACGTGCCCTAAGTGAATAATATAGAAGGCACGAATTGCCCGGGGCCCATTTAACCCAATTAAAAACCCGGAGCCCAAACCTACAACAAAATTAAACCCCAACCAGACCCATTTCATTACACCCAATAACACCTAAAACCCATTAAACCAACCCAAACCTAAGCTAAATTACCCTAACCCAATCAGCCCAACAAACCTAGCCCAAATCAGAAACAAACAAAAAAACCTAGCCCCTAACCCAAGTGGCGCCACACCCTAGTGCCGCCCCTAGCCTCTGGCACCACCGGCCACCACTCATCACCACTTGCTCCACCTGCACCTGCAGAAGCAAGAAAAGACAGAAAGAGAACAGTAGCAATAAAATATAAAAAAGGGGTTGTACATTTTCATCTATAAAAAGGGGAACAAAACAATGTATCGAGGGGGATATACAGACTGATTATTGGATTCAAAAAATCAAGAAATACAATCAATCAGAAATCAAAAAAGAAAATCAAAAGGTTGATTTCGTTTTATTTTTCAATTGCTATTTACTGTCATTTTTATTTTTATTTTTTTAAATCTTTTAACAAACAAAAATACTAAATCAAAAAAGAAACGAAAAAGAACTCACCTGAACCTCGAGGTCACAATGTCGGAGTCTTCTCTCCGTCGTCGAAGCCAGATCGAAGGCCAAAAGGGGAGGGTTTCTTTTTTTCTTCATTCAGCTCTTCGGAGCCCGAAGGCATGGCCTTCAAAAGGGGGCTTCGAAATGAGGCACAAAAGCCCATCCCCATGCCTCGTTGTCCACCGGACTGGTGGTGGTGCGATGGGAGGCTGAAGGGAGCCTAACCATCAGACAGAAATGAAGATGGGAGGGAGAGAGGAGAAGCCTTAAAGTTTTACTTTTTTTTTTCTTTAAGCCTTAAAGTTTTACTTTTTTTTTCTTTCTTCTTTTCTGAACTTTGAAGGAAACAAAGCAGGAAATGGGTTTAAAGACATTCAATAAAACGACGCCGTTTTTCTTCAAAGGTATTGCGCATATTCCTTCAAAAGGGATATTTGCGCTATGGGTCCTTCTCTTTTGCAGCGCCACTCGATCAGCTCCCATCTAGCATTTTTCTTTCTTTTTTTTTAAATTGGCCCTGCTATTTTATTTCATTTTTGATTTGATCCGAACCTTGGCTGATTGAAACGTCTCGCATCAGGGGGTGGGTTATGCACCCATTTGGTCCCCATAAGTTTAAGCGCGTGACACTATGGTCTCTGGCGCCCCCTTTTTTGATTTGTTGCATTTTTAACCCCTTGACTTTTATTCTGTTTTCAATACAGTCCTTCATTTGCTAAATGAGTTTATTTATTTATTTGTTTTCTTTAAAAAAATCATGTTATTCTTCTTATTATTATTTTATTATTATGATACTATACTATTATTATTAGTATTACTACTTTTATTGTATTACTATTGCCATTATTTTTTATTTAATTATTATCACTATTATTATCTTATTTATATTATTATTACTATTCATTTTCATTATTATCATTATTTTATTTTTATTACTATTATTCGTTACTTTATTTTCATTATTATTTTATATGCTATTATTCTTTATTTTATTAGTGTTGTCTCATTATTATTTTTATTATCATTTTATTATTATTTTATTATTACAATTATTATTATCGTCACTATTAGTAACATATTATTATCATTTGCTTTTTTACTATTATTTTCCTTACTAGCATTTTACTTTTGTTATATTTATTATTATTATTATTATTATTATTATTATTATTATTATTATTATTATTATTCCCATTATTATACTATCGTTTCTTTACTGTTATTATTGCTATTATGTTTATTATTATTACTATTATAATTATATTTTCTTTTCGTATTTATACTTATAAATTTTTTTATTATTTTCTTACTTTACTTTTCATTATCTTCATTTTTGACTCGTTCATTTTATTCTATTTCATTTTCGTTCTTTATATTATCATTCGTACTAAACGCATTTATTTCCATTTTGCTATGCATATCCGTATTGTAATTTGTTTTTGCATTTCATTATAAACTTGTCACGTTAATCTTTATTCGATACATCAAGTTTTAAAATGATCGATATTTTGCATTTAGAAGATTCGAGGAGTCGTGCCCAATCGTGCCCAATCGTGCTGGGTTTCAATTTCCCGCTCTTCTAAATGACTAAATATTCTTCTAAGATTTTGACCCTATTTTCTTAAATAAGGCAATATTTCGTATTTGAAATTTCGAGAAATTGAGCCCTAACTTACTGGGTTTCGGTTTCTCATTTAACAAATAACGGAATATCCTCTTCAAACTTAAAACCGAGTTTTAAAATCAAAAGGCAAGCTCAGTTTCGGGAGTCCAAAAGTGTCACACCCTAACTTACTGGGTATGATACTTTACCTCTTCGAAATGAGAGGGTCTTAACATCCTTTTTTAATTTATTCCATTTTTCTTTATGCAAAGAGGATCGTATTTTAAAACCTTTTCAAATTTTCGACATTAAGACATTAACTACTCAATTAGGTACCAATTTTGGGCGTATCGAGGGTGCTAACCCTTCCTCGTACGTAACCGATTCCAGAACCCATTTTCTGAGTTCCGCAGACCAAAACCGTTGTTTTGATAAATTAAATTGTTTATTAAAAATAACCGTTTTACAAGGTGACCCAATCACACCTCAACAAAAAAAGGATTGGTGGCGACTCCCGTGTTTTTTTCATTTTCATTTCCAAAATCCAAGTCGACCGCCGTTTTTCAAAAAAATAGTTACGACAGCTTCGCGACTCCACTAGGGACTATAAAAAGAGTCAGGTCGTAAATTGATTATTTTCTGTCTTTTTTCAGAAATTTGAAAAATCAATTTTAAAAATTATAATCCTTTTTATTGCATGTTGTTTTAATCTCGGCATTGCATGACCGCTATGGTTGCACCCTTAAATGGGAGTGAGAAAATATGCCTTCGTGAGGTTTTCACCTCCGCATGGGCTAGTGGACTGCTTCCGGGATACATCCGTACCTATGTCTTTGTGAGGTTTTCACCTCCTCATGGACATAGGGAAATGTATTCCCCTGAATCAAACTCGATCCATATGAGCCTATAACGGGTGAGGATTGAGGAATCTGCTGGTTCAGGTACCCTTTCTTTAGAACCGAACCTCATATAGCAAGCCTTAAGAGCCCACCTTAGGTAGAACCACGCCAAACCCTAGTGGTTACCCGAATAGATGCTTTATTTCTTGCTTGCTTTAAGCTATGTGAAATACTGACTTGTTTTGTTTTATTTTGATTGAATGGCATTTTCATCACACTTAGTTCACTTTCGCGCATCATATTGCATAGGGACCATTTTGGTCTTACCCCTTTAAGTGGGAGTGAGAAGCTACTCCTTTGTGAGGTTTTCACCTTCGTGCAGGATAGTGAATCACTTTCAGGATACATCCGTACCTATGTCTTCGTGAGATTTTCATCTCCGTGCAGCCATAGGGAAATGTATTCCCCTGAACCGAACTCGGTCCGTATGAGCCTATAATGGGTGAGGATTGAGGAATCTGCTGGTTCGAGTACCTCTCTTTAGAACCAAACCACATGTAGTGAACCCTAGGAGCCCACCTTAGATAGAACTATGTTAAACCCCTAGTGGTCGCCCGGATAGGTACTCTATTTTGTTTATTTCTCCTGTGCTAACATGTTTTGTTTTGTTTATGATTGCATTGCATTGCATTGCATCGCATCGCACTGCATCATCTTAGAAAGGAGGTGTTGATTCATATTCGATTGCTAAATAGAAGAGTTTGTCATAAAGAAATGGGTTACTTGATAAAGTGGATTATAATACGGTCATCCGAACATAGTCCAGGTAAACAACGAGAGAGAGCTGATAGTCCGCAGAAGAATACAAGACTTTGCCCAAGGATTCAAGCCGACAAGGATTATTCGAGAGTCATCATGTCTCAATCTTCTTAAAGAAGCTTATGAACATCGCGGAGGATAAGTGAGTGAAGAGGTAAGGCTTGGACCAAGCAACAAGAAGCTAGAAGGGGTATCTATTGAGAAAACTCATGGGACACGACCATAACATCTGGATACGAAGAAAAAGATTGGTGTTTTCACCTTGACTATGAGGACAAAGCAGTATATGCAATCCGTTTTATGTAAAGGAATTTATTTTCTAGAAAAGTTCTTCTAATGGAATTGAATTCATAATCAACGCCTCTCTTTCTTTTTGCATTCGTTCCATGCATTTGCATTGCATTGCATTGCATGCATTCGCATTAAATCTCATCATGTGCATTATAATTTGTAGAATCCAAGCCCTTGCATGTTTGGGAGTGTTTCAAACAATAGAATTATGGAAGAGATTCATGTATTTTTAAGACTTACTCAGAGTAATGTTCGGAACACGCTTGTTGCTTTAAAGCCTAGAGGCAATAAGAGTCCTTTTGTGAAATAGGCTTGCGTTCAGAATCTCTATTTCAATAAAATGCATCTTTTTGGGCAAATATTTTTCCATCCTTTCTATTTATAGATTCTTTTGTACCTTGGATTTCTATTCAAATATTCATTCATTCTTTATTCATGATTATATCATACAAATAATCATTCTGGGAATCATTTATTCTCTAGAATTTACCTTCATACCCACAATGGGTCCCCAGATATCAATGACACGAGCGACGCTGTTACTAAATCCCTTTTTAGTGAGACATGTGTCCAGAGGGATCTAAGGACTTTGAAGATGACAGAGAATGCAACTTATTTCCTAATTTGAAGTTTAGCTCACTGCAGGAATAAGGCAAGGCATCATTGAGTTATCTCCAAGAATTCAAAGATGTTTTTGCATGATCACATTAAGACACGCCCGGGCTACAGAGGCGCGAGTATGCCGTCAAAGCTAAGGAAATCCTAGATAAAGTCCATAAGGGTATTTGAAGATCACATGCTAATAATCCTACAATAGTCAGGCTAATCAAGAGGCTTGGGCTACTGGTTTACCGAGAAAGGGGAATTGCATTAGTTATGCCGTAAATACCAGATGGATGAATACAGGACTTATGCACCTCCTCTATTCCTTCACAGATTCCCTAAATGTGGGGCATGGACGTTATCAAGCCAATCTCCTCAAAAGCTTTTTAGCCAACATCGATTCATATTCATGGTCGTTGGTTACTTCACTAAGAGGGTGAAGGTCGCTTCATATGCCAAAGTTACAAAGTTAGCAGTCATGAAATCCAATTCAAAAAAAAAAAGAAAAGGAAAAAGAGTGGCAATAAAGAATGCTAGAAAGAAACATGTTTAACATAATTGCACAAATTTACAGTCTGTTCAAAGATCAGACACCATATCAGTATAGCAAAGGTAGCCAAAAACCATTCAAAATTTTTGAAAAACGGTTGATATTTGTAAAAGTTGGCATATAGAAGTTACCATTTATCTTCTATGCTTCGTGAACGTTGGTCAGGACCTTCACCGGGGCAACGTCTTTCTCATTGGTTCACAAAAGGGGAGTAATTGTTGGAAGTTAAGATTCCTTTTCTCCAAGTTGGGTGAAGCAGAATGTCTACAGTAAGCTTGATTGAAAGTATTCATCATGATCGAATGTACCAAAAATGGATGATACGGGCTCGCTCAAGAGAATTTTAGGAGGGGGACCTGGCATTATGAAGAATTCTTATCCAAATGGACTCTAGAGGAAAGTAAATGCCTTATGCAGCAAAGAAGGCCTGTTCTGGGGAAGCATGGATATTAACCAAGATGGATGGCAAGGACCTGCCCAATCCGGTGAGTTCAGATTCAATAAAAAAATTTTCCAAAAAAAAAAGAAAATAAAATAAATAAAAAAACACAAGAACAAAAAAAACAAAAAAAAGGGGAAAAGAAAGAAAAAAGAAGAAAAAGAAGAGGCCAATGCGAAAACCCGTAAAGGGCGCCTTGAGACCAAAGGGCATTTGAGTTGAAAACCCGAAAAGGGCAGCTCAAATTTTGATCGAAAATGGGGCATGTGGTAGTCTCGCTTTCTCCGAATTAACAAAGAGAGATGTTACGTCTTGGGGCATCGACAAAGTACTCCGGATCCCCTAAACACGTATTGAGCTTAAAATGGTCCTCAAGGAGTTTGAACAGAGAAGCTCAGGCTGCGATATCTGGGGCACCTATTTTCCATTTTACACATTTTAAATTTGTTATTTGTGATTATCTTATTTTTTTCAAAACACTACCAATAAATTTCCTTCTTGATCGTATTTCCTAGCTTTGATTAACTTGTTTATTTCGAGCTATGCTCCCAATCAAATTCCTTCTTGTTTATTGTTACGACCTTTTTTAGGCATTTTGCATTGAAATAACGATTAGTGGACTAATAATACTTTTATGAAAGGAGTTTCGCATATTACTTTGGAAGCTTCTAAATAATACAAGGATCTGAAACATGACTGTTGTTTAGAACTCACCAAGCCTAAGGTTTGGAGAAAGATAATTACCTTTTTGGACTTTTTTTTTTGATTGAATAAAAGACAAGTCATTTCGTCGGTGATACAACCTCGACAAATAACGAGCAATGTCAACTAGGTGTATAAGGGGATCATTCTCGGGAAACAAAAAATGATACTTTGCATTCATGCAAATATCATGCATATACTTCTGGTCATTACACCTAGAAAATGGTGTAACAGATCAAATTTATACAATTTCTATATCTCGAGGGGTAACAGATTGGATGGAGGAAACCAACTGTTATTCTCCTGAAGTTGTAGTGGGAGGTACAAACTTTATGTCCCAGTAGATACAGTGGAAGGGACTCTGAAATCACAGCGGGGTAAGCTTGCTGAGTAGAATATGATTGTTTCTTTGGGTTTTCTGTCAAAGATACCAGCTGAATGAGAAAGCATGGTAACGCATCAGCGATGAAACTTTGATGAACAAAGAGCAATAACGCCTTATAATGCAAAACACATTTAGTTAGGAGCATCTGATTCATTCCGATCATTGCATCCTAATCATTATACATTTAAAAAAGATTATTCTCATGACAGTCTGCGTTCATGCAAATGTCATCCAAAATATCATTTGGTTAGGAGCATTTGGTTCATTCCGATCATTGCATTTTAATCATGGTATAACAAGTGTGGCTAGGAGCACTTGATTCATTCTGATCATAGCATCCTGATAATTCGACATAAACATATGTATGTGAAATCGAGTCTACAGGACATGTCCCTCAGAGGATGGTGTAGCAAATTGGAAAGTTCAGATTTTGTTCCCTAGAGATGGTAGTGGAGCAAACTGAAGATTGAAGTCTTCCTGAAGATAGTAAGGAAACAAACCAAAAAGTTCAGGTTTTGTTCCGTAGAGATGGTAGTGGAGCAAACTGAAGATTGAAGTCTTCTTGAATATAGTAAGGAAGCAAATTGGAAAGTTCAGATTTTGTTCCCTAGAGATGGTAGTGGAGCAAACTGAAGATTGAAGTCTTCCTGAAGATAGTAAGGAAGCAAATTGGAAGGTTCAGATTTTGTTCCCTAGAGATGGTAGTGGAGCAAACTGAAGATTGAAGTCTTCCTGAAGATAGTAGGGAAGCAAACCAAAAAGTTCAGATTTTGTTCCCTAGAGATGGTAGTGGAGCAGACTGAAGATTGAAGTCTTTCTGAAGATAGTAAGGAAGCAAACCAAAAAGTTCAGATTTTGTTCTTTAGAGATGGTAGTGGAGCAAACTGAAGATTGAAGTCTTCCTGAAGATAGTAAAGAAGCAAATTGGAAAAGATCTTGTCTCCCTAAGTTTGCAGTGGAGCAGATTGAAGGTAGCAGATTTGGCATTCTTGATGTTGCAGGAGCAGATTAAAGATAGGAAGTCTGGCATTCCTGATGTTGCAGGAGCAGATTGAATATAGCAGGTCTGGCATTCCTGATGTTGCAGGAGCAGATCGAAGATAGCAAGTCTGGCATTCCTGATATTGCAGGAGCAGATCGAAGATAGCAAATCTGGCATTCCTGATGTTGCAGGAGCAGATTGAAGATAGGAAGTCTGGCATTCCTGATGTTGCAGGAGCAGATTGAATATAGTAGGTCTGGCATTCCTGATGTTGCAGGAGCAGGTCGAAGATAGCAAGTCTGGCATTCCTGATGTTGTAGGAGCAGGTCGAAGATAGCAAGTCTGGCATTCCTGATGTTGCAGAAGCAGATCGAAGATAGCAAGTCTGGCATTCCTGATGTTCCAGGAGCTGATTGAAGATAGCAAGTCTGGCATTCCTGATGTTGCAGGAGCAGATTGAAGATAGCAAGTCTGGCATTCCTGATGTTGCAGGAGTAGATCGAAGATAGCAAATCTAGCATTCCTTATGTTGCAGGAGCAGATTAAAGATAGGAAGTCTGACATTCCTGATGTTGCAGGAGCATATTGAACATAGGAAGTCAGGCATTCCTGATGTTACAGGAGCAGATTGAAGATAGTAGGTCTGGCATCCTGATGTTGCAGGAGCAGATCGAAGATAGCAGATTTGGCATTCTTGAAGTTGTAGGAAGCAGATTAAAGACATTAAATTTTGTCTCCCTGAAATTGCAGTGGAGCGGATTAAAACGACAAATCCTAAACCTCTGAAGTTGCAGTTGATGGGATTAAATCTACTATAACTACAAATCTCATCTTTCAAGGTTGCGGTGAAGTGGATCGAAGCAACAAGATACAGTCGTCTGAAACAAGGCTACCTAAAGAAGATGAGCACGAAAGGAGTCAAGACTCAGCAAGACCGGGCAAATGTGGTCCTTCTTTATGTCTTTGCTCTATTCCCGTTATCGTAACCATTTTTTGACAAAACGGGAATCGACTTTTATTTTGAAAATAAAAAAAGAGAGTCGCCACCAATCTTTATTTGGTGTGATCGGATCACCTTTGTTTTAATAAAACATTTTGATTTACTAAAACAGTATTTTTTTTGGTCTAAGAAACTCGAGAAGATGGGTTCGGGAGTTGGTTACGTGCAAGGAAGGGTTAGCACCCTTGCAGCGTCCAAATTTGGTACCGAATTGATTGATGTTGTCCCAATGTTGAAAACTTGAAAATATTTAGGGTAAAAAGAATTAAAAGAATGGGTTAATTAAATCGGGATTGAATCTCAAGATTAACTCGTTTCAAAGGAATAAAGTACCATACCCAACAAGTTAGGATATAACACATTTATACTCTGACACCGAGATCATCTTTGATCTTTAAAGCGTATAAAAGGGTATTTAGTTATTTAGTTGAACGAAAAAATCGACACCTAGCACGTTAGGGTGTGATCTTTCGAACTTCTAAATACACAAATATTGCCTTATTATTATTTTTTAAGAATGTTTAAAGGATATCGACTTTGCGAAAACGTATTTTTATTTTAAACAACAATTATATTCAAAATAAATAAGGTAAGTTGATTTTGAAATTAACATTTTATGGAATTATCTAAAAAAGAAGTTGTTTATGGATGAACTCCTTAGAGACATATTTTAAAAAGAAATTATGCATTTAAAAATATATACACATAAATAGTTTTAAAAGAAGCTAAATATATAGATAAGTTTAAAAGGAAATATATATAAACGATTTAGAAATTAGTGTCATTTGAAGAAAGAAGACTTAAAATAAATAATAAAGATTGCTTTTTTTATTTTTTTTATTTTTTGAATAAACTAAATAGACTAAGGATGAGATTAAAATTGAACTAAATTTTGGGGATTTAAATTGTGAATAAAAGGGTTTATTAGGGGCCAAAATAGAACGCACTTTAAAGAGAAGGGGACCGATTGGGGAAATATCCCCGCACTTATGCGCGTCCATGGGAGGACCTGATTGAAACCTAAATGAAGCTATGTGGCGAAATCCATGAAGACTATAATAATGAAAAGGGGAGGTCAAAATAGAAGCGGGGGACTAGAACCGCAACTTTCCCATTTGGGCTACGAAACGCGCGGATCCCTCTAAATCTGGTCGGGTCGGGTCACACCAATGGCTCGATACGGCGCCGTTTCAAACACACATCTCACAGCCCAAAACGCTATCGTTTTAACCAAAGATATAAACCCAAATGCCCTAACAGATACCCAATCTGCCATTTTTCAAACTTTTCCTTTTCTCTAGCCGACCTAAAGGTTTAATCGGCGCCTAAAGCACCTCCGCCGCTGCCGCGATTCAGGGAGCAAACCCCGGTAAACCCTTTCTAACCCAGATCTAAACTTTAAACTCTCAAACCCTCCCTCAAATCGCAAAACAAACTGAAAAAAAACTTTGGATTCGGGGCCTTGAACCCACGAAAAGGTAAGAACTTTTCTATATTTTTTATTTCTCTGTATAGACGACATATATTTGAAATGAAAATCGACTGAAAATGGACTGAAAAATGTACCCTCTTTTCTTTCTGATTATTGATAGATTGTGCGATGTTCGGCAAAAGAGAGCACAAGCTTTTTAATCTTTGCTGTTGATTTAAGATTGATTGCCTAGTATTCGAAAGAAAAAAAAGGTCCTCGTACAGTGATTTTACTTCGGTTTATATAACCGATTTACAGGTTTTTGTTTTCTTTCATTCGTTTTTCTATTGTTTTTCTTCGATCTGTGTTGTTGTGTGCTTTCTTTGCAGGGTATGGGCGACGACATGCGGAGCGTGTGGGCCGAGAGGATGTCAAAGGCGCATGCGGCTGTTGGTAGAGGCCTGGGGGAGGGCGCTGGTGGAGTGTCCAGCGGCTGAGAGACGCGCGTGGGTGTCGGCAGGGGCGCATGGGGAGCTGAGGCGCCAAACACTAGATTTTCTGATTTTGCTTAGTCCTTGGGCCATATTGGGCCGTTTAGGTTTTGTTTTAGTTTGGGCTATGGGTGGCTTTGGGTTGTTGCAATTGGGTTTGGGGTTTGAATTTATTTTGGGCTGGTTTTAATATTGGGTTTAATTTTGGGTTTGGTTTTGGAATTGGGTTGTAATGGACCTTTTTGGGTTTTTAGTAATTTTGTAAAAGGACATTATGGACCATTTTTATTATTGGATTTTTTGGTTTTATTTTTTGTTTATTTTGGGTTTGTTTTTGATGGGCCTCGGTTGCTTCTGACGGGCCCGGGCCAAAATTGGTTATTACACCCGTTGCACGACAATGAGCAAAGAGGGGCAGCTATAGAAGGCCCAAATTGCCCGGGGCCCATTTAACCCAATTAAAAACCCGGAGCCCAAACCTACAACAAATTTAAACCTCAACCAGACCCATTTCATTACACCCAATAACACCTAAAACCCATTAAACCAACCCAAACCTAAACTAAGTTACCCTAACCCAATCAGCCCAACAAACCTAGCCCAAATCAGAAACAAACAAAAAAAACCTAGCCCCTAACCCAAGTGGCGCCACACCCTAGTGCCGCCCCTAGCCTCTGGCACCACCGGCCACCGCCCATCACCACTTGCTCCACCTGCACCTGCAAAAACAAAAAAAGACAGAAAGAGAACAGTAGCAATAAAATATAAAAAAGGGGTTGTATATTTTCATCTATAAAAAGGGGAACAAAACAATGTATCGAGGGGGATATACAGACTGATTATTGGATTCAAAAAATCAAGAAATACAATCAATCAGAAATCAAAAAAGAAAATCAAAAGGTTGATTTCATTTTATTTTTCTATTGCTATTTACTGTCATTTTTATTTTTATTTTTTTAAATCTTTTAACAAACGAAAATACTAAATCGAAAAAGAAACGAAAAAGAACTCACCTGAACCCCGGGGTCGCTTTGTCGGAGTCTTCTCTCCGTCGTCAAAGCCGGATTGAAGGCCACAAGGGGAGGGTTTCTTTTTTTCTTCATTCGGCTCTACGGAGCCCGAAGGCATGGCCTTCAAAAGGGGGCTTCGAAACGAGGCACAAAGGCCCATCCCCATGCCTCGTTGTCCACAGGACTGGTGGTAGCGCGACGGGCGGCTGAAGGGAGCCTAACCGTCAGACAGAAATGAAGATGGGATGGAGAGAGGAGAAGCCTTAAAGTTTTACTTTTTTTCTTTCTTCTTTTCTGAACTTTGAAGGAAACAAAGCAAGAAATGGGTTTAAAGACATTCAATAAAACGGCGTCGTTTTGCTTCAAAGGTACTGCGCATATTCCTTCAAAAGGGATATTTGCGCTATGGGTCATTCTCTTTTGCAGCGCCACTCGATTAGCTCCCATCTAGCATTTTTCTTTTTTTTTTTAAATTGGCCCTGTTATTTTATTTCATTTTTTATTTGATCCGCGCCTTAATTGGCTGATTGAAACGCCGCGCATCAGGGGTGGGTTATGCACCCATTTGGTCCCTAAAAGTTTAAGCGCGTGACACTATGGTCTCTGGCGCCCCCTTTTTTGATTTGTTGCATTTTTAACCCATTGACTTTTATTCTGTTTTCAATACAGTCCTTAATTTGCTAAATGAGTTTATTTATTTATTTGTTTTCTTTAAAAAAATCATGTTATTCTTATTATTATTATTTTTTTATTACAATACTATACTATTATTATTAGTATTACTACTCTTATTGTATTAGTATTGCCATTATTTTTATTTAATTATTATCACTACTATTATCTTATATATATATTATTATTACTATTCATTTTCATTATTATCATTATTTTATTTTTATTACTATTATTCGTTACTTTATTTTTATTATTACAATTATTATTATCGTCACTATTAGTAACATATTATTATCATTTGCTTTTTTACTATTATTTTCCTTACTAGCATTTTACTTTTGTTATATTTATTATTATTATTATTATTATTATTATTATTATTATTCCCATTATTATACTATCGTTTCTTTACTGTTATTATTGCTATTATGTTTATTATTATTACTATTATAATTATATTTTCTTTTCGTATTTATACTTATAATTTTTTTTATTATTTTCTTACTTTACTTTTCATTATCTTCATTTTTGACTTGTTCATTTTATTCTATTTCATTTTCGTTCTTTATATTATCATTCGTACTAAACGCATTTATTTCCATTTTGCTATGCATATCCGTATTGTAATTTGTTTTTGCATTTCATTATAAACTTGTCACGTTAATCTTTATTCGATACATCAAGTTTTAAAATGATAGATATTCTGCATTTAGAAGATTCGAGGAATCGTGCCCAATCGTGCTGGGTTTCGATTTCCCGCTCTTCTAAATGACTAAATATTCTTCTAAGATTTTGACCCTATTTTCTTAAATAAGGCAATATTTCGTATTTGAAATTTCGAGAAATTGAGCCCTAATTTACTGGGTTCCGGTTTCTCATTTGACAAATAACGGAATATCCTCTTCAAACTTAAAACCGAGTTTTAAAATCAAAAGGCAAGCTCAGTTTCGGGAGTCCAAAAGTGTCACACCCTAACTTACTGGGTTACCTTTTCGAAATGAGAGGGTCTTAACATCCTTTTTTAATTTATTCCATTTTTCTTTAAGCAAAGAGGATCGTATTTTAAAATATTTTCAAATTTTTGACATTAAGACATTAACTAATCAATTAGGTATCAATTTTGGGCGTATCGAGGGTGTTAACCCTTCCTCGTACGTAACCGATTTCCGAATCCATTTTCTGAGTTCCGCAAACCAAAACCGTTGTTTTGATAAATTAAACCGCCGTTTTTCAAAATAATGGTTACAACAAATAACAATATAGCAAAATGAAAACATGAGAAACAAGATAAACTCCTAGGAAAACATGTACCATGTAATCATTGGTTTCCTAAAGTGATGCTATTTATGAAACTGGTCTTGTTGTCAAACCCTAAGCATCGCTTGAACCTTTTCTGCTTTTCCTCACCTTTTGATAACCAACCACCTATTGTTGGTGGTTGGTTGTCCCTCATCCCTTCCTTTCCTTGGCTTGTTTCTTTTATTCCCTCCTCTAGAAATAATAACCCCATGCGAGCCTTACCTGAGCCTTTGTGGTTGTTTCCCTCTCTCTTTTAAAAGGGCTTTTGTTCCAAAGGGCTTAGTGCGGTGCTTCAGACGCTAGTGATATCCCATTTTCAGGATGAGAGATTCATTACGACTATAGATGGGGGATGCTTGGGCAACACCAAAGTCTTCGAGTGTTGATATTTGGTTTTGTTTCCAACAGGCTCTAAGATTGTCGCCGTCTGATTCAATCAATGTAAGGTTGCTAATCTATATTCGATGCCACTGGTGGCTTACCTCTAACTGTTGAGGTGGTTTCAAATTTTTGTACTCAATTCGGCGTCTCTCAACTGGTGGTTGGTGATATTTGATTGCCTTTGAGATGTGCTTTATTGTTTTCTCCATTTCTTGTAAGCAAGGTTCACAGTGAAAATAGTGGTTGTTCAGTAATGGGGATTATACGCACTAATGGTTTACATTAGTGGTTAATGCCTATATAAATAGTGATGATCCCTCATTTATTTCTCCTTTTAGAAGGGTTGACTGTTTCTTTTGGGAACTTGGTTGTTTGGAACCATTTTGCCTTGGCTAAATGCCATTGTTTGTATAGTCTATTTGACTGAATTTTTCTATAAAATGAACCTCTTTACGTAAAAAAAAGAAAAATAGTAAACATTGGTGTCAAGTTAATAAAAAATAAATTGTTCTCTAAAAATTAGAGCAATATTTCATTTAAAAGATATTATTAGATTATGGTACAAAGTAAGAAAATTACGTAAATATATATATTTTATATAAAAACTAAAATTAAAATTTAGTTGAAATGATTAAATTACAATTTCGAAATTTATAATATTCTAAATTTAAATCCATCAATATAAACTAAACTGTAGCAACAAATTTTGACGTTAGAAAATATAATCGTTGGTGTTATATATGAGGTTTTTTTGCTTTCAAAAACAAAAAAAAAAGTGTGTTATATGAGATTTTAATATATTAACATTATAACTATCTATTTTTATTCAATTTTGATTTAAGGCTTTTGTGTGGGTGAAACGAGTTTTGTATTGTTTTGGGTTTGAATTTAAAGGAAATTTAATTGTAGAATCTAAACATGAACTGAAAATTGATTAACAAATGGAGAAATTGAAATCCTAATGTGGAAATAAGTTGAATGGTGTTGAGTGTATGAGTTGGGAACGGTCGTGGGTAGTTTTAGGTATTATGTTAAAAAAAATATATGATAAAAACCTAATCAGACTAATTTTCAAAAAAAAAAAAATTAAAAAAATTACCTTAATTTGTGATAATAATAAAAAATCTGCATTTGAGCGTGGTAAAAATTTCAGGCAATTTAAAAATAAGTTTAATGATAAATTTGACCATTAACGCTTACATATTTTGTCAAAGTGGTCATTGTATTCTTGAGCTTTTTTTTTCCATCAACATTTTTTTTTTCAAATTGTTTTTTAACAGATTTGATAAAATACCATTAAAAAAGTTAACAAGATGATGTGAAATTTCATATGTGCAATATTTTTAATGAGATGTAATTTATTACTTAGATAACCCAATAAAATAATTACATGTGAAAAATAATAAAATAAATAAATAAATTCATGAAGTTAAAAAAATAACTCTTAATTTAAAGAAAATAAACGCAATTATTTAAAAAAAGTTTCAAAATGAATACACACATTCAGTATTTTCGCTTTGATATCTTAATTATTTTTTTGAAACCTCTGAGTAAACAAACTTATGCATTCATTTTGAAACCCCTTTTTTTTAGATAATTACATTTATTTTCTTTAAATTAAGAGTTATTTTTTTAATTTCATGTATGATTTTTTTTATTTTATTATTTTTCACACGTAATTATCTTATTGGATTACCTAAGTAATAAATTTCATCTAATTAAAAATATTCCACATCATCCCTGTTAATTTTTGTAACGGTACTTTCATCAAATCTGTTAAAAAAACAGTTTGAAAAAAAAAAGAGTTGATGGCAAAAAAAGGCTAAAAATACAATTAGGACCATTTTGACAGAACATGTAAATGTTTATGACCAAATTTATCATTAGACCTTAAAAATATTATCTTAATTTGAGGGGGGAATCTGCAATTGAGCGTTAAAAAAATTTGAGGCGTTACGATTACGGTAAATTAGAAATAAGATTAAAAAAAAATGTTGACCTTTGACATTAGAGCTTATCCAAAATCAATTGCAATTAATTTCAAGAAGAGGGAGAATCTGCCTTGTCACCCTAATTAAAGCAGCAATAAATTATTACTTACCAAAAGTAGGTTGGATTCCCACATTTTTACTTGCAAACCATTTTGGATTAATTGCACCGATGTCCTTAAATTATAAGTCATATTCGAAATTACGGTTAAATTTTAAAATATTTAATTGAGTCCTCAAATAATCATTTGTAACTTTTCCATTAACTGTCGTGCTCTACTTTCCATACTTCTTTTTTCTTTTCTTTTGTTTCTTTAATTTCTTTTTTGTTTTTCAATAATAAATAATATATGTTAAAAGTAATTTCTTTTTAGATTTATAATTAATTATAATATAGTAAAAGCATCTCTCACACCTCTCTTAATTTCAATATTGAACAAACTGTTTTCTCTCAAAAATGTGAAGAAATTTAATTTTTATCAATTTTAAAAGTCAGTAACTATAGGCAATTAATCACGTGTAAATGTTGCTCATCAATTGTACATAATTTTGTTTCATATAATAACAAATTTAGCCTTCAATGTTTATACATTTTGTCAATTTAATCATTATTCTAGAAATTTTAATAAATTTAACCTACATTTATGCAATTTGATCTTAATTCTAAAGAAATCTTTTGAAAATTAAAAAGTATATAAAAAAAAATTTAAGAATCAAACATACACCCAAGGATGGTAGAACTATCTTTTCCCGACTTTTTTTTAAAGAATTTTGTATTCAAGACATGGGATATATAATTCTTAGAGATCTTCTAAATACATGAAATTCTTAAAAAAAATTTGAGATGTTTTTTTTTTTTAAATTTGTTGATATCAACAAACAAACCTTGAATATGATTTTATTGATGATTGAAAGAAACAAAACAACAATATTAAAAGCTAAAAAAAAAAAAAATTAGCCTTACAAGTAAAAGGTTGTTTTAAATGCTGAAAAAATAATTGAAAGAAATTGCAAAATTCAAACGAATAATTAATAGCCTTTTCTCTTAAAAAAGGTTCAAGATCTTGAAGCCCAAATTGAGATCAATGGAAGACACCCATGTGTTCTCTTTCTTGCATAAGTAATTAATTGCCACCATCCTTTCTTTTCTTCTCAATTAGTAGAAGTAAAAACCATAGTCTCAAACCCTCCCCTCAAAAAGAAAACACAACACTTAAACTTCTCAATTTCACAAATTTTTTACCATAATTTCAAAAAATATACTTCTTTAGCTTTTCAACTTCACAATGTTCTTCTTATCATAGTTTCACCCTCTCCCCTCCAAAAAAAAAAAAAAAAACATAGGTTTTTAGGTTCTTAATTTCACAAATCTTTTTTCCTTTTCTTGTTTAATTCTTATAATGTCTAATCCTCTGGAGACTGAAAAAAAAAAGAGAATGTAAGAATCTAAAGCTACATTTCCAAAATATAGAAGCACTCTCATTAGAAAAGCCAACGAAATCTCTATTTTCTGTGATTTTGATGTTGCACTAATCACATTTTCTCTTATTGGTCGTGTTGTTACTAAAAATTTCACCAGGAAAAGGTAATTAAAATTTTAAATTCTTTCATTTTTTTCACACATGGTAATTTTAAAGTGCTTAAATTTATCTCTTTTTTTGTGGTCATTTTTACTAGAATCGGAGCCGTACTTAATCATTATATCAAGTTACTACCAGAGACAAGATATCAGTATAAAATTTAATTACATTTTAACTTCTTCTTTTTTTTTTTGTTGTTTCTCACTATCATGTTGCTAATTGATTTGAATTATGGGTATTTTTCAAAATTAATGGTGAAAACAGGCATGTAAGGTGCTTAGAAGTAATGTTTTCTAATTCCTTTATATATATATATATATATATTATTTTTTAGTTGATTTTTTTTTTTTAATTTTGTTGTTGATGTTTCTTGAATTTATGATTTTGATTACATGCAGTGGAAGTTAAAAAAGATGAAGCAATTGGACTACATCAGTGGAGATGAAAAGAAGAAGCTGTTTCACCTTGGTAATCAGTCTGTTTATTTTCTATCTATTTTCTCTTTCCTTTTCCTTTTTTTTTTCATGCTTTTTCATTTCTTTTATATATATAACTATAAATCAGATAAAAAAAATTTCCTTTACAGTGAAAATACTTATTCAAATCTAGATTATTTAAATGTTTATTTAAAACTTTAAACCGTTAAGTTTGAATATACTTATTTTTTAATAATTGAATAACATCCAACTAAATCAATTCACTTTTAACTTATAAATTTACCATTTAAAACTTGATGTAGTTGAAACTATATTTGATAATAAATTTTCCATAATTTATTTCCACAATTATATTATTGCATGTTCATCAATTTGATTACCACATTATGGGTATATTTAGTTCTATATTTAAGACATTTAACATATTTTGTTGTATATTTAATTTATGTTTTATTACCATATTAAAAGATAAAATTCAGAAAGAAAGAAAATGACAAATTCAGAATCCTAATATGCGTTTCTTTTTAACAAACTTTTTTTTTCAACTAATTTATAGCATCATAATTAATTATAAATAATAATTATAAAATTAATGGATGTTCACACTATTTTACAATAATGATTTATAAAATTAATAAATCTTCACTCTTTCTTACAATAATGATTTACTATAATATGTTTTAAACTAATTTATAACATCATAATTAAGTATAATTATAAAATTAATGGATGTTTATTTTTTATTTTTATTTTTACAATAATGGTTTACTATCATATAAATAGCTGAAAAAATTATAAATTTGGAAAAGGAAGATGAGAAAATTAATATTTTTATAACTAGATCAGTGGTTAAACTAATTAAATTACCAAAAATTTTTTTATCTAATTCAATCATTCGAAAATATTAAAAAAAATAAAAGTTTAAAAAAAAGTTAGAAAAGATAGGAAAGAAATAAAAAAATTATAAACATCAATTAAATATTCCTTGAATTAAAACATTAACATTATAATTCCTGAATCATAATTAACTCGTAAAATTATTTTTCATATATATAATTACATACATAATTATAAACATTAAATATTCCTAAATCACAACTTTGCATTTCCTTTATATATATAATTATAAATGGGATAAAAATAAAAAATATTTTCCGTACTATTAATATTCTAATCCATATCTAGACCGTTAAAATTCTTATCCAGGTCTCAACTGTTAAACCGTTGTTTGAATATACCCACTTATCATTAATTGAAGAGTATCTGGTTACATCAATTGACTCAAATTACAAATCTATCATTTTAAACTCAATTTTGTTCAAACTAAACCTTATAATCAATTTCAGATGGTTTTAGTTCTACAATTATTTTCTAATCATTACTATCTTTTTCAATGATTAAAAAAATGGAATATATTATTTCATCCATCCATTAATTTTTTTAGAACCACATTAATAATCGAATCAATTAAGTTACCGATTTGTTGATCTAACCGGTTCAATCAATCATACAATTTTATAATATAAATTATTAAAAAATATTAAAAAAATATTAAAATCAATTCAACTAATTTTTAACCTAGTTGAACTGGTTCATTCCTGTTCCAAATTCAATCGGTCTAAAGTTATTCTCTGAACCGATACCCTAGTTCAACTTATAGATCCAATCTGATTTTGATAACATCGGTGTTCATTTATTAATTTTAAAAAATAAAATAAAATTATATTATTGCATGTTCATCAATTTGGTTACCTCTTATAGAGAAAATGATTACGGTATTATCACCTTGTGGGTTCATGTGGTCGTAGTTTTTGGGGACATTTTGTTCTATATTACATATTATTACTGATAATTTTTTTTTAAAGCATTGAAACAAAATTCAGAAAGGAAGAAAGGAGACTATAAATTCAGATGATTTTTTTTTTTAAATCAGTTCAACTAGTTGATCTAGTTCAATTAAATATATTATTAAAAAAATTATAAAAAAAACAGTTTAATCGGTTCACACTGATTCTCGAATCAATTGATTTAATATTTCTCTCTAAATCAAGACCCCAATTAGTTTCGATTGAACTAATCTGATACAAATAAACATACTTTTTTTTTTCTATAATAGTGATATTATCATACAAATAGTTGAAAAGATTATCAATCTAAAAAAAGAAGATGATTTCAGCTCAAACCTTTAACTCAAATTGCAATCTCCTTCTGTACATATTAGTTTGATACTTAACTATTAATATCATTCAAAACTATAAACTTTCTCAAAACAATTCCTAATGAACAGATTTTCACTATTAATATCCTCTATAATATAAACGTTTTTTCAACTCATTGTTATCTCTTTAGGGTGGTTAAATCATATATATACATGCATCTATATATATATATATAAAGTAAATATATATTCATCCAATGTCTTTAGGGTGATTATATTATATTCTAACAATAAATTTCATCACTCATCTTTTGATGTCTGCACCTATACCTTCTTTATGTGGTCCTCAATCCCTGGCTGATCAACAACTTGTAGAATCAAAGTAAATATATACATAATACTTCTTGTATTGAATCAATTTTATAGATTTTATTGTATGATAATCTAACCTTGACTGCAACCAATGTAATATTTATCAGAACCTGGAGCTGCAACTCAAGAAAACTACAGTAGAGTTGGAAATCTTGCACACCAATCTCAAGTAACTCTCTAGAATGGCTAACCTCTATAATTTTCCAGTATTCCTCTTTATTTTATGTATTATTTGGCATTTTTATTCATGTAGAGAATATGAGGTGGAGGATGAAAAGAAAGCTTCACTTTCTCAAATCAAATGGTGTGAGACAAACCTGCAGAATACCCTAGAAGAAATCAAGGATAGGAAAGTGAGTTCTTATATACTACATAATATGTAAGACATATATATATTATGTGTGTGTAGGTGTGTTATGTTTTTGGCTGCTGTTGCTTGTGTTCAAGAACCAGCAAGCTAGTAGCAGCTGTTCATGTTTTGTATTTGATTTTTGCTGGCAAAGTTGCTTAATGATTCTAATACATCAATCGGGAAAGCAAGGGCTCAGGTAATATAGTTTATAGCAAACCATTACCTTTTTTTTGAACTTCTATTAATGTAATTAAAAATGGTAATGCAGAGATCAGTAGGTCGACAAACACCATGGGCATACAACGGTACAACTGGGAACCGAGTGTTGAACCGGGGAAGCCAAAACCTGAATTCCAGCCGTCTGATGCAGCAACATGATCTCAGGACTTGCCCTTTCAGGTTAATCCAATACCAATTCATTGGAATTGATGTTATCATTGAATCCCATGCAGATTGCTTAATTATCTTTTTAATTATTGGTTGGAATAAATTTGCATATCTAATGATTAATACTATGATGTCTTTAAAAGCAGTAGAAATTAACAGCAATGAAGCATATAAATATTTGCAGTTCCATGGCTCATAATGTACTGCTAGACCACTTATATCATTCTAGAGGAGTATCAGCAGGTCATCGTGGTGCGTCCGGTAGTTCTGGCTTCAACCCTTTGGCTGCTGGGGCTGGTTTAAGTCAGCATGCTGCAATCCCACCTGCTTACCCTCAAATCCAGGTATCAATTTCATGCTAACCCTTTATAACTATTTAAGTGCTAAACCGCTTACAAGTTTTTGTAACACAAGCTAATTTTTATTGGGATTAGATTCATCCCGGTATCCGAAATTCGCAGAATGGGATGTCTGGAAACTCATTAATGGTATTGGTAAGTGAACCTTTCTCTAGACATGGAACATTTTATAGTCCTTATCTTAATCCTACGTAAATGTTGTCAAATTATAGAATCAACCAATCATGGGGAATCCCGCTATACCTTATGCTCCAAATCAGCCAGTGGAAGCATTAGGAGCCCCAAATATTGGATGTTATGGAACCCTATACTGTTGTGAGTCTACCAAAGAAGACAGTCGAAAAAAATGTTTTATATCTGTAATTACTAATCACAAGCTTTCCTTTTTCTTGGAAAACCACAGTGCCAACCAATGCTGCATGGCATTATGGATCAGCAGCAGGGACTTGGAGGGTTAGGAAGCTCATCTACGGTATGTTACTGTCACTAAGTAAAAACTTTAGAGATTAGTTTATATACTGTAATGGGAAGGGAATTAAATATTTTGAAATTATAGCAGCAACCAGTGAGAGAGAATCTCATAACACCTAGCATTCCTAATCAACAACTAGGAGCCTTAGCCGGTGGCTCATTTCTGGTATGCAACGGTAACATCAAAACTTCATTTATAATTTTTTATTTGCATTTTACTCTTTCCTTTACCATTGATATTACAATGAATTGTAGAATCAGTCCTTGCTGGGAAATGGCAACATGACATCTAATGTTCAGTTCGAGCCCCAGCAGCGAGGAATTATAGGCAGCACGTCAGTGGTATATATATATGTGAAAACATTCTAGATTTTTTTTTTTCAGATTCTATGTGAAGTCTATGTTACCTGATAAACCCCTGAAATTTAATTTATGCTAAGTTTCGAGCTTTTGAATTTTCTTGATCCAGGGACAACCTGCAAATAATGTACTTTCAAGAGGTCAAGCAAATCAAATGCCTGCTATTCAAAAAGTTGTAAGTTTTTTATTTCCTTATTTTAACTATGAATTCATCTCAAGCTTCCAATCTACTTGCCTAGAAAATAATATGTACTTTTTCTGAATGCAGAACTCTCAGAATGGTGTGTCGCCAGTACCACTGACGTCTCAGGCTCAAGTCAATCCAAATGAAACGAACTTGTTATGCAATCCTATGTCCAACACAGGGCAGAATTTGGATGTTACAGCCCCTGTCAACTCTGAGAGGTATGTATGCATGTCATCAAAACAAGCATCCATTGTTAGCATCAAAGGCAGCTCATTCAATGGTATTCATCTCCAGTTGTGTTTTCAGGGATCCCTCTGAGTCTATCATCATCACCCCCACCCTTGGAAATGGAAACAATGTGAACGATGGCAACATTAACAACAATAGCACCAATAAGAACATCAGCGTCACCACCCTTGAAAATGGGGACAATGTAAACAATGGCGACATCGGCGACAGCAGCACAAACACCATTAGCAACAATGAAACAAATCAGAAAGAGAAACCTATCCAGAGACCCTCATAGACTTGTCCTTTTTTGATAGCGTTTTCGACGAGGTAAGAACTTGGTTTACTTGGCACCATTACAATCTAAACCAAGGAGAAGCCCTAACAATTTTGTAGGTAAGAACTTGGTTTACTTGGCACCATTACAATCTAAACCAAGGAGAAGCCATAACAATTTTGTAGGGCCGAATGAAATTTTAATTTTTTATACTCTACGTCTTTATAATATTTTTAAATTAAAGGATTAAATTAAATTTTTATAATTTTAGAGAACTAAAATATAATTTTACCTTTATTAATTTAAAATTTTAAAAAAATTGAAAAGAGTAAATGATAATTTTTCATTTTAGGTGACCGGGGCGCCTGCTAGCCCCGTAGATTGGACCCCATGCAAAACCGTGAGTTTTCTACATAGTAATATATATGTACTCTTTCAACTTTTCTTTATTATGGAATATAAAAAATAACATATTTTCACAGACTGAGATGGAAGAAGGCACAGCTGAAAGGCAAGCAACTCCATGGAATGGGAGGGCATTGTATTGCCAGACAACATGACCTTAGAAGACTTTGAGATGCTCTTTTGAACAATATATCGCATATCTAAGGTCTCAAGCTGCACTTGTTTTTCTTTTCGTTATTTGCTTTGAAATTCCTTTCCCTAGTAAAATCTGGGTGCCAGAAATAGGTGATGAAACCTATGAAATAAGATAAAGGTACTATATGTAATAATGAGGAAAACATGAAACTTGACATGTGTGTGTGTGTGATCCTTGTTTCTAATTTGCTAATATGTTCAAAGCTTGAAATGGCTTTGGACTTGCTAAGAAAATTGAGTTGCAATGTTCTACATGATTAATTTGTTTGTATGTATGGGCACCATTGGGTGTAAAACTCGATTAGAGCTTGACGGGGATTCACTTTTTAAAATGGATTGAAATTCAGACTCTTATCAGGTTAAAAGGTAATTTTTCAAGTAATTGTCGAATTTATTAAAATGTATTGTGAGTACAAAATAGAATTATCCTCTTTGATTAAGTACAAAATCCTTACGGATCTTCACCCTCAAATGCGTCTAGATAGATTTAAACTTAAAACCTTGTGAAAAATATAACCATGTAAAAGGTATATACTAATTAATTATGTTACGACATAAGCCTAAAATGGTGCATCAAGACTAAGACTCCTCCCTTAGCTACAGTTTTATCTTTAGCATTAATTAGTTATTTTGTTTATACTTTTTGTTCTTGGTTAGTTGCTTTTATTTTGTAAGTATTTTATTAATTGATCATTTTTTGTTGAGAACATTTGTCATTTTCTTTAGCTTCTCAACTTTATAATTCTTTTAACTATAATTTCAACTCTCCCCCCCCAAAAAAAAATACTTCTTTAACTTTTAAATTTCATAAATATTTTAACCACAATTTCATCTCTAAAAAAACACATCTTTAACTTCTCAATTCATAATCTCCCTACACACGCAAAAAAAAAAAAAAAACCATTTTTCTAGCTTCTTAATTTCAGAAATCTTCTGATCATAGTTTCAACCCCCTAAAAAACAAAAAACACTTCTTTAACTTCTCAATTTTACAAATCATCTAACCATAATTTCAACCCCCACAAAAAAAAATTCTTTAGTTTTCTCAATTTCACAACTCTTTTAATCATAGTTTCAACCCCCAAACAAAAAAGAGTTCTTTAGCTTCTCAATTTCACAAATCTTTTAACCATAGTTTTAACCCCCTAAAAAAAATACTTATTTAACTTCTCAATTTCATAAGTCTTCTAACCATAATTTCACAAAAAAAAAAAAACTTCTTTAGCTTCTCAATTTCACAACACTTTTAGCCATAATTTCAACCCTCCCCCATAAAAAAACACACTTCTTTAGCTTCTTACTTTCAATAAATCTTCTAACAATAGTAAAAAAAAAAAAACTTTTTTAACTTCTCAATTTCATAACTCTTTTAACCTTAGTTTCAACCTTCCTTATAAAAAAACACAACACTTTTTTAACTTCTTAATTTCACAAATATTCCAACCATAGTTTAAACCCCAACAAAAAAAAAGCAATTTTTTTGCTTCTCAATTTCACACCTCTTTTAACAATAAACCTCCCCCCCCAAAAAAAAAAAATCAACACGGTTGTTTCTGTTATCAATTTCACAACTCTTTTAACCATAGTTTTAACCCTCCCCCAAAAAAATACTTTTTAAACTTCTAAATTTCATAAAACTTCTAATCGTATTTTCACCCCAAAAAACACTTTATTAGCTTCTTAATTTTATAACAATAGTTTGACCCCCGCAAAAACATTTATCTAGATTCTCAATTTTACAAATATTCTAACCATAGTTTCAACTCTCACAAAAAAAAAATTATAGTTCTTTAATTTCTTAATTTTACAAATCTTTTAACCACAGTTTCACCCCACTCCCCCAAAGAAAAACACCTCTATAGCTTTTTAATTTCACAAATCTTCTAACAATAGTTTCAACCCATATATATATATATATATATATATATATATATATATAGTTCTTTCATCTCTCAACTTCACAACTGTTTTAACCATAATTTCAACTCAAAAAAACACACTTCTTTAGCTTCTTAATTAAACAAATCTTCTAACCACGGTTTCATAACTATTTTAACCATAGTTTCAACCCCCAAAAAACAAACACTTTTTTAGTTTCTGAAATTCACAAATCTTCTAACTATAGTTTCAACCCCCCTCCCCAAATAAAAAAAATGTTTAGCTTCTCAATTTCACAAATCTTTTAGCTATAGTTTCAACCCCCTCCCAAAAAAAATGTAGCTCACTGAATAATTTATTTTTGTTTCTGTAAATCCCATCATAAAATATGTATCTACTTCAGTGGTTAAGTGATTTGAGGGTGTGTTTGAGGTATTGGGTTCAAGTCCCACTTTTGACAAATTTTGTTATTTTTTTATCAAAGTCTAATTCCTGTTGAGTGGGCTTATATTATATTACAAATATATCAGAATGAGCTTGCTGGTTTGAGTGGTAAGGAGTTACCTTGCTGGAGGTCTTGTGTTCAAATTCTTGCGTGAGCATGGGTGATAATTTTTGTTCTCATTGTTGGAGAGAGTTTGGGTGGAGTTAAAAGTCTGAAGTAGTTGGGTGGGGTTAGTGGTCGGATTTAGTGGGATTCGGTTATGGTGGGGAGTTGAGGGAAAATAGTGATTTAATTATTTTATTTTTAATTTAATTTTATCATTATCATTTTCCCTAAAAATCAGCCACTATGTTCACGTTCATTTTTTTTTTTCGTTTCTTATACGTTTTTCTTGTTCTTTTTGCTTTATGATCCCTTTACCTTTCTAATCCAAACGAAATTCAAGTGTTATTTGGTCGTCTCTATCATTAAGTTTTGTGGTTGCTGTTTGGTAAGTGCGTAGTTGGCTTAAGTTTCTTTATGGATTAGATGAATGGTTGGGGATTGTTTATGGTGTTGAAGGGTTTCCTTTTAATTTTTCTTGGTTTGTGTTTACTGATATCTAGGTGTGAATTGTGCGTCAGTGGGTGCTCATCTGGCAGAGTAATTGTGTGGATCGTTGTCTCGAGAGTAAGTGTTTCTATCGATTAAACATAGTTTTGTTATTGGGTTTCGACATGTTAGGGTATTAAGTCGTATGCCTTCGAATTGGAAGAGTTCGTGGGGATTAATTTGTTGAATTCTGTTTATTTTAGGTACTCGAATTTCATCAATTAGGCTGCTTCAAAAAAACAAACCAGGTGTGTACCCTAAACACGAAAAATCAAGGTTTGGCAAAAGCCGAAAAAGGGGCACTGTCGACACCACACGGGCATGTGCCCGGTCGTGTGGCTACCCATGTGTGAGACACGACCGTGTGACTGACGAAAGTGTGGTCGTGAGCATGACACTGTTGTGTAATGGTGTAAGTGTGGCCATGTGGGCCACACGGGCTAAGTCAGGTTGGGAGTGTGGGCTATATAGGCGTGTGGGTTTTGGGCCAAGCCGTATGGACCACACGGGCAAAGCTAATCCGGGCGAATGGGCCCAAAATTCTAAAATTTTCCTTAGGGTCGTACGGGTCATTCCAATCGACTGTGGGCCTACCATAAGGTCGGTAAGGGCTAATCAAACCTTTTTTCATGTTATCTAATATTCTAATAGTCTGATCTGAGTAGAAATTGATATGTATGTTTGACCGTACTGTTTAAGTTTGTATGTTATTTGTATACGAGCATGTTAAGCATGTTAAATCTGTTAATTCTGTATCTGTATTTTATAGCTGTGTTTGGGGTGGGATTTGCATATGTGGAGGAAGCGATCTGTATAGCGACCTTTCGTCTATATTCTGGCAGTTTGGCTGCATATTATTCTGTTACGTGCCGTATCGACACTATATGGTGTGTTGGGATGGGTGGGTGTTTTTAACCCCATATGGTGTGATGGGATAGTCGAAGATGGTGTGCAAAGGATGAGGGTAGGATTCCGTGTATCTGTTCTGCTTATCTGACTCTGATATCTGCATCTATAATGGACTTAGGTCTGAATTTGTATCTGACTGTACATGAAATTTCGTGTATGTTGCATGACGATTTCTGTTGGGTTACACACTAAGTTTACGAAAACTCATTTCTATTTTTCTGTTTTGTTCAGTAATCCACAAACATAGACAGATCAGTGCGACGGAGGCTCAGCGGTGACCACTTGACGGGAGACTATTTTTATTACTATAATTTAATGGTTTTTACTAAAATTTCGATTTTCGTGAGAGTTTTGTAATTTTTGGACTCTTTGGACTGCTTGGTTTAAATTTTTGGTTTGGATGTGTTTTGATTTTTAGACTGCGATTATTTGACAAAATATCGATTTTACACGAACAAATGTTTTTTTAAAAAACATGAGCATGGTTTTGATTTAAATGGCTTTCAAACTTCTGCTGCTAAATGATTTGGTTAACCTTAAAGGATAACATGTAACGGTCAGTAATAAGTATATGAATGAATATGTTTTTATTAAACTTGGGCGTTTAGTCGAAGCATCATCGATTTCAAAACCCTTCTTCATAACACTCCCAGATTCGGCCATAACGTCTAGGTCGTATTTGGGGTGTTATATTTAGTGGTATCAGAGCTAAGTTACAAAACTAGGGCTATAAATTTTGGGTTTCAAATTGTGTTTTGAAAAATAACTTGTTTTCAAATAATTTGGATCATTTTGAGTAAGTATGTGGTACGCCGAGTCTCCTGCGCCGATCCTATAAGTATATCTGAATTTAGAAAACACTGTAGTTAGTACTTTCTAAAACTGTACTGAGTTAGTTAGCGACTAAAACCTCTGAAATACTTCTGAACTTTTGATAATTTAAGCATAAAATATCTGTTAATAAACACTGAAACTAATGCATAAAATTTTATAATGTAGATAAAACTGAAAATATGACGAGCGCTCATGGAATTCGCGGTCGTGGTATTCGTGGGCGTGGTGGGTGTCGTAGGGGGGCTCGAACCGAGTCTTTCTCTTTGGGCAGTATGCCGAATTTAGACACGAGTGAGACAAAGGTTTCACCTACTACTGAGACTGGGTCTCAATGCTGATCGGCTGGAGACGACGCACTATTCCAAACTATGTTGAGGGTTTTAGAGAGGGTCATTGGACCCCATTCTGGATCTGGGGGCCGTGGGTCGGTAACTAAATACTCTGGTCCAATGGAGGTGAGTTGTTCAGGGGCATCACTGGAGTTGCCCATACTATGGCTGAGTATTGGTTGGAGGCCACTGAGAGGATTATGAATGACATCAATTGCACTCCTGAGCAGAAATTGAAGGGTACAGTTTCTTTGTTTCGCGATGAGGCATATCAGTGGTGGTTTTCGGTTAAGGAGGGTACTCAACCAGATCGTCTGAACTGGGACTATTTTAATACTGCCTTACAGGAAAAATATATGAGTGCGAGTTATGTTGATACTCGTAGGCGTGAGTTCATAAATCTCACGCAAGGTGATAAGTCTGTGGCCGAGAATGAGATCGAGTTTCTGAGATTGAGCCGCCACTCGATGCATGGTGGCATCCGACTATGAGAAATGTGTCCATTTTGAGGACAGTTTGAGGGATAGTCTGAGGGTTCTGATTGCTCCGCAGAGGGAGTGTGAGTTCGCTGTTCTTGTGGATAAGACGAAGATCACCGAAGATGTTAAGTGCATGGAGTGCCAAAATAGAGACTGAGAGAAAGGCAAGAATAAGAGGGATTCGGAGCCCTCTAGTTCTGTTCAGAGGCCTAAGAAACTAGCCAAACCTGATGGGCCTATTAGAGTGAGAGTTCCTTTTGCTCCTACTAGGATTCAGCCTTGTGGTGACTATGGCAAGCGTCATCCGGGTGAGTGTTGGAGTAAATTAGGGACTTGTCTGCGATGTGGGTCTTTAGAGCACCGGATTATAGAGTGCCCACATTATGTTGATCAGATGCAAGCTACGAGACTAGGTTTTGTTCAACCTTAGAGGGTAGTGCAGCAGCCACCTAGGGGCCATGGACCGGCTAGGGGTGGTAATGGTATGGGTCGAGGACAGAGAGCACCAGACAGAGTTGCTAATCAGACTGATGCGAGGCAGTCTGCACTAGTTTATGCTTTTCGACACCGAGAGGAAAGAGACGCTCTTGATGTGATCACGGATACGTTTTTAATTTTTGATGCATCATATATTGCTTTGATAGACATAGGTTCTACACACTCATATGTAGGTAGTTCTATTTCCAAGAACTTGGGGATTTCTGTTGAGTATACTTTTGGTGAGATTACTGTACTAATTCTGTTGGGACAGTCTGTTCTAGTAAACAGACTTTATAAGAATGATTCGTTGGAAGTACAAGGGGTTGTGTTTTCGGGAAATCTGATGGAGCTACCGTTTGGGGAGTTCGACTTAATTCTGGGTATGCACTGATTAGTTGAGCACCGAGTTAGTTTGGCCTGTGCGACTAAGAAAGCTGTTCTGATGATTGAGGATGATAAGGAGGTGGTTGTGATTGGTGAGCATCGAGATTACCTGTTTAATGTAACCGCTGCACTTGTAGCTGAGAAATTGGTTCAGAAAGGGTGTGAGGTGTATTTAACCTATGTTAGTGTTTTAGTTTTTGGGGACTCTTCTGTCGGGGATATCAGAACAGTGAGGGAATTTTTGGATGTTTTTCCGAAAAAGTTACCGATACTCGCCCAAAATGAAACGTAGACTATTTTGAAAACAAAATGAAATTAAATAGCTAAATAGAAAAGTAAAACAGGACTGAATTGAAGCAAGCTGCAAAAGCAGAAGGACCCGAGGAATACATATCCCCTCTAGGCGAAAAAAATAAGGATTCTAGAGGTTGGATCTAGTCGAGCCGTGGGTTGTCAAAACGAGGTCGTTTTGACGTCTAAAATTTAGCCCATGGTTGCAGTCCAGTAGCAGTAACAGGCAGCCCAACTCTAACTGGCCCATCAGATCTGGCCTTTTTCTTAGGCCTCTGTATAGAACTCGAGGGCTCTGAATCCCTCTTGTTCCTACCTCTCTCTCTGTCACGATTTTAGTGCTCAGCGCCTTAACCTCCCCAGCGTTCTTCGTCTTCTCAACTAGTGAAGAAAAATCATTCCCTTTACTGAGCTATTAGGACTCTCAAATTATCCCTGAGACCATTCTCAAAGTGGACACGCCTCTCATACTCAGTCGCTACCATACCTCGAGCATAGCAGCCCAGGCGCAGGAATTCGGCCTCATACTCGGCCACAGATCGATCTCCCTGAGTAAGGTTTAGGAAATCCCTCCTACGGGCATTCACGTAGCTCGCCCCCAAATATTTCCCCTAGAAGGAAGTCTCAAAGAACTCCCAGGTCAGGCGTTCGGGCTGAGTGCCCTCCTTAATAGTCAGCCACCACTGATAAGACTTATCACGAAGTAATGAGATTGCACCCTTTAATTTCTTTTCAGGGGTGCAATCTAGATCATCCATAATCCGCTCCGTGGCCGCAATCCAATATTCGGCCACATTAGGGGCGACCCCAGTGACACCCCTGAAAAGCTCAGCTCCATTGGACCGGAGCCGTTACGTAACTAATCCTCGGCCCCTAAATCCAGTATTAAGCCCAACGACCCTCTCCAATATCCTTAACATAGCTTGGGACAATGCGTCATCCCCAGCCATGCGATCTTGAGACCCAGTCTCAGTAGCAGGCGACACTAGCATCTCACTCGTATCCAGGTTTGGCATACTGCCCAGTAAAGAAGACTCAGCTCGAGCCCCTCTATGGCCTCTACCTCGTCCTCTGATACCTCGTCCGTGGATACCTCGTGCGCTCATATCTAATTAGATTTATCTGTATTAAGAATTTTATGAATCAATTACAGTTTCAGTATTTATTAGTAGATATTTTATGTAAACAGTTTCAATAATTTAGAGTGATTTTCGTAAATCGCAATCTCTATCAGTTTTGCAACTGTCTCAGTTTTACTACAGTTTCAGTATACACTGCCTAGAGTGTTTTCACAGTATACTACCTACAGTAGTTTCAGAAAATCATAACATTTTCAAAAATCAGTTTTAGAATACTTACGGGATTAGCGTCGGAGACTCGATGTACCACATACTTAGTAAATTATTTTAAAACATTTGAAAACCAGTTCTTAAAAACCAAATTTTAAACCCAAATCCACAGTCGAGTTTTGCAACCTGACTCTGATACCACTAAATGTAACACCCCAAACTCGGTCTAGACGTTATGGCCAAATCTGGCGATGTCATATCATAGGTGTTTGAAAACTAAGTTTCTACGATAAATCCATTTCCGTTTAATTACTTTCTTATATCTTATTAGTTAATTAGATTTTTGAAAACGAATTTCATTGCGGAAGCTTAATAAACAGTTTAAGTAATCACGCTATTAGGAAATAAACTTTAGCTTTTGAAAACTGAGTCTTCCTACGCCTAGCAGTTATAAATCCATAAAAATAAATAAAAATAAAATTTAAGCAAAAGTCCCAAAAAGTCTGCAAGTTACATCAAAATAAACCAATAATCGTAAAACGGGATAAAAACAATGAAAGTCAAAAACTGTGGTTACCGCCGAGTCCTCCACTGCACCGATCCATCTAGGTCTGGGGATTACCTGTGCACATTAAACAAAAGGGTGAGTTTGCGTGAACTCAGTATGTAATCCCTCAGAAACAAACAATAGCAAAGCACAGTACGCAGCCAAAACAATCTTGGGCCTAAGCCCTTTCCAGTATCAGTAACAGTTTGGGCCTTAGCCCATCTCAGTACAGTATTAAGTATGCAGTAAAGCCTTAGCCCATCATAATATCAGCATCAGTCATATATATTCAGTAGCAAAGTCCTACCTAACCAGCCTCTACACACCATCTCTGTCCAACCCTACACTCCATGTGGGGATTAAATCAACCTACCCATCCCTATACTCCAGGTTATACCGACTGTAGTACATAAACAGTAATTTGCAGTTAAGCTGCCAGATATTAGACTTAAAGCCTTTCAGTACACTTCTTCTAAATCTCATCATCCCAACCCAATGCAATACAAATATACAATATGTCATGCTTTTATGCAACTATCAGTCACGTGTATACATACATATATCAGTAATCATGCATAATTTATCAGGCATCACATACACTCAGATCATACATTTAGGGGTCTAGATAACACTTACCGACCCTACAGTAGGTTCACAGTCGACTTGGGTGACCTGTGCAACCCTATGAATCATTTTAGAAAAATGGGCTCACACGCCCATGTGGGCCCACACGCCATGTGGCCCACATGGCCAAAATTTGCCTTGGCCGTATGGATCACACAGCCTGGCCCAAAAATCCAACATGGCCCAAATCAGTCCAGCCCGTGTGCCATACACAGTCGTGTCATGCGCGCACGGCCTGGCCTCATCGAACACACGCCCGTGTTAGGGCACACGGCCTACCACACGAGCGACCACACGCCTGTGTGGCGTCGACAGTGAGGTTTTTCGCTTTCGTCAAAACCTTGTTTTTAGTGCAATCGAGTACACACATGTATCGTTTTTGACGCGTAAGACTCTCCTAAGCCTCCAAAACTGTTAACAACCGAAATTGTAACTCTTAATTCTCTGCAGCAGCACCGATCAATTATTGCCCTTCGCCTAATCAAAAAGGACCACAATAGACCCCTCATCACATGCCTAAACCAAAACAAAAAGATTAAGTAGAATAGGACTTACCGTACGAACACACACCACCTTTGAACAATGAGTAAACAAATTGAAAAACCGAAGAAGAGGGGAAAAACAAAGAAATTTTGACAGGGAATAGGGCAGCAACACGTCAAAAGATGGGGAAATTTTGGGGAAATCCCAAATAAAAAAAATAACATCACAATTATCCCCCAAATCCCTCAATTAACTCCACTACCCCACTTCTGATAACTTCTTCAGAATTCCTGTTTGACCGAAACTCTCTCGGTCAAACGAGAAAAAAATATACTCCTACACTCACACAGGGATTCGAACGCAGGACCTCCAGCAAACTGACACTCCACTAACCACCAGACCAGCAGGCCCATTCTGATATAGTTCTACAAATAATTAAACTTAAGCCTCCTGACCAGAGATAGGGCTTAGTTTAGAAGAAATACAAAATTTTGCCAAAGACATGGCATGAACTTGGGACATAACACACACACCCAGAACACTTAACCACTGAATCAGATACACATTTGTGTCAAAATTCACAAATGCCGAAATTAAAAATTTGAGGCGTTACAGAGGCCTCCGCCGGAACCCTAAAGGATTCTCAGATTCCTCGAATTGCCGGACAGAACCAACACGGGGACGACGACATATCTCCAGTAAGATCTTTGGCCTTATAATTATATATGTGCGCACTAACAGATTCGAGAAGAAAAAAAATATAATAAAAATTTTACCTTTAAAAATTTCTATTTTGTTGTTTTTTTATTGCCTTTCGTGTGTAAAAAAATTACAATCTGGTTTTTGGCTTTTATAGCCGAAATATATTACAAGATATTAGTTTTTGTTTTTCTTCTTTTCGCCTTTTCTGCTTCTGCTGCTCTCTACTTAGTTTTCTTTCTTTGTTCTTTTTTGCAGGCTTTGGCGAGGTCAACGGAGGATGGGTCCTACCATTCTGGTGTAAGGGAGGCAGACCTCGGGTAGTGAGCACGCTGACGCGACGAGAACGTGGCTAGATGTTAGGGTTTTTTACTGAAAATTTGTTTAGGGCGTGGACCTGTTAATTGGGCTTAGGTTTTTTATTTTGGGTTTTAAGTTCGGGCTTGTATTTTGTAAATTGGGCCTCTAACATTTAGACTTTAACTGTTAATTATTTTTACTTTTTATTTGTTTAATCTGTTTAGGGCCCGGGCAAAAATGACCCATTACAGCTGCCCCTCTTTGCTAATTGACATGTAACGGGAATAGAGCAAAGACTTCAAGAAGGGCCAATTTTGCCTGGTCTTGCCGAATCTCGACTCCTTCTGTGATTCTCTTTTTCAAGCAGTCCCGTTCTAACCCATTGCAACTTTAGAGGTATACGATTTGTCACTTCAACCTAGTCCACTACAACTTTAGGGAGATGAGACTTGTAGCTTTAATTTGCTCCACTGCAATTTCAGAGAGATAAGATTCACTATATTCAATCTGCTCCACTACACTTCAGGGAAATGAGATTTGTAACTTCAATCTACTCCACTGCAACTTCAGATAGGTAAGATTTGCTATCTTCAATCTGCTCCACTGCACTTCAGGGAGATAAGATTTGTAACTTCAATCTATTCCACTGCAACTTTAGAGATGCAAGATTTGCTATCTTCAATTTGCTCCACTGCAACTTCAGGGAGATAAGACTTGTTATGGTAGATTTAATCCGACCTACTGCAACTTCAGAGGTATAAGACTTATCGTTTCAATCTGCTCCACTGCAACTTCAGGGAAATAATATTTGTAACTTGTAGCTTCAATCTGCTCCACTGCAACTTCAGGGAAATAAGATTTGTAACTTGTAGCTTTAATATGTTCCATTGCAACTTCAGGGAAATAAGATTCGCTATCTTCAATCTACTCCACTGCAACTTCAGGGAGATAAGATTTGTAATTTGTAGCTTCAATCTATTCCACTGTAACTTCAGAAAAATAAGATTCACTATCTTTAATCTACTCCACTGCAAATTTAGGGAGATAAGATTTGTAATGTGTAGCTTCAATCTGTTCCACTGTAACTTCAAGGAAATAAGATTTGCTATCTTCAATCTGCTCCACTGCAACTTCAGGGAGATAAGATTCGTAACTTGAAGCTTTAATCTGTTCCACTGCAACTTCAGGGAAATAAGATTTTCTATGATGACTTCAATCCATCCCATTGCAACTTCAGGGGTATAGGATTTGTGATTTTACTAATCTATTACACCGTTCTCTAGGGAACATGACCTATAAAATCCATTTCATGGGCCTATATTTATGTCAAGCGATTAGGATGTTATGATCAGAATGAATCAAATGCTCCTAACTAGATGTGTATGAATGATATTTGCATGAATACAGAAAGTTATTTTTCAAGAATGATCCTTTTTTAATGCTTAGGCTGACATTACTCGTTGTTCATCAAGGTTCTATCACTGACGCATTACCCTACCTTCTTGTTCAGCTAGTATCTTTGACAAAAAAATCCAAGGAAATGATCACATTTTAAATTATTAGTTCCCAAACCTTTCCAACTCTTAGATTTGGTTAGTTCTGACTAGTGGTCCTATTTCAGGTCCTTGTACTGTTTAGAAAACTTTCAGAGCAATATGCAAGAAATCCTTTTACTTGAATATTATTAGTCCATTAATCATTATTTCAATAAAAATGCTTGAAAAAAATTGTAACAATGGGCAAGGTTGAAATTTATTGGGAGCAAAGCTCAAAGTGAATAGATTAATCAAAATAACAAACGTTGCTAAAATGCAAAATGAATAAGATAAAACTAGGTGCCCCAGATATCGTAGCATGAGCTTCTCTGCACTAACTTCTCGAGGACCCTTTTTGAGCCTGATATGTGTTTAGGAGATCCAGAGGACTTCGTTGATGCCCCAAGATGTAATGTTCTTCCTTCTGAGAAGACCCGACCATCATATGTTCAATATTCTATCCAAATTTGATCTGTCTTTTTCGTGTTTTCAACTCAAAACCCATTTGGTCTCAAGGTGCCCTTTTGCGAGTTTTCGCCTTGGCCTCTCCTCTTTTTTTTTTATTTTTTATTTTTTAGGTGAAATACTTCTTGACTGAATCTAAATTCACAGGATTAGGCACATTTTTACCATCCATCTCAGTCAAAATCAGCTTTCCTTTGAAAAAAGCCTTCTTTACCACATAAGGTCCTTCCGAATTTGGCATCCATTTCCCTCTAAAATCCTTTTGTATTGGCAGGATCTTTTTCAATACTAGGTCCCCCTCATGGAATTCTCTAGGGCAAACCTTTTTTTCATAAGCTCACATCATTCGCTTTTGGTACATCTGACCATGACGAATAACCCTTAGCCTCTTTTTTTTCGATCAAGTTCAACTGAATATATCGAGATTAGATCTATTCTGCTTCATCTAACTTCAGTTCTGACAAAACTCAGAGAGAAGGAATCTCAACCTCAATAGGCAGAACCGCCTCCATTCTATAAACCAATGAGAAAGACGTTGCCCCGGTGAAGGTCCTAACAGACGTTCGATAAGCATAGTGGGCGAATGGTAACTTCTCATGCCAATCTTTATAAGTCTCAGTCATTTTCCCCACGATCTTCTTAATGTTCTTATTGGCTGCTTCAACTGCACCGTTCTTTTTGGGCGATATAGTGACGAGTTGTGGTGTTTGATCTTGAATTGACTATAGACCTCTACTATCGTATTGTTATTCAAGTTGAATGCATTGTCAGATATGATCCTTTCTGGCATTTCATACCGACATATGATCTCTTTCTTCAAGAATTTACTGACTGACGACTTTGTGACATTGATATATGAAGTGGCTTCTACGCACTTGGTGAAGTAATCGATGACCACGAAGATGAATCGATTTCCATTAGAAGCTTTTGGCGATATCGGCCCAACGACATCAATGCCCCACATAGAGAAAGGCCATGGAGAAGTCATGACATGAAGAGGTGAATGAGGCACATGAATTTTGTCTCCATAAATTTGGCACTTATGGCATCTCTTTGCATAACTAAAACAATCACCTTCCATAGTGGACCAATAATATTTGAATCTCATGATTTGTCTGGCCATTGTAAAACCATTAGCATGTGTTTCGCAGACACCCTCATGGACTTCTTCCAAGATTTTCTTAACCTCAACAACGTCCTCACATTTTAGTAGCACCTGATCCTTTCTTCTATTGTATAGGATCTCAGCATCTAAGACATAGTCACTGGCCAGTCTTCTTAACGTCCTTTTATCATTCTCAGTTGCTTGGTCAGGGTATTCACGATTCTTCAAATATCGCAGTATATCGTGGTACCAAAGGTGATCGCCATTTTCTTCTTCCTTAATATTGTAACAATGAGCTGGAGGCTCATAGATACTCATATGGATAGGTTTAACATCATATCGTTTGTTCACTTTGATTATGGAAGCTAAAGTAACCAAGGCATAAGCCATCTGGTTTTTATCTCGCGGGAGGTAGTAGAAGGTGATATCATCAAACTCTTTAATTAACTCCAAGACCAGTCCTCTATACTTGATCAACTTGGGATCTTTTGTCTCCCATTCACCCTGGAGTTGATAGATTACTAATGCAGAATCCCCATATACATCCAGTACTTTGATCTTGCGTTCTATGGCTACAGAATACCCATAATGCATGCTTCGTATTCTGCCATATTGTTTGTGCAATCAAAATCCAATTTACTAGTAAAGGGATAATGATATTCGTTTGGGGATACCAGAACTGCCCCGATTCCGTTACCTATAGCATTTGAAGCTCCATCAAAATTTAGTTTCCAAGGATGTTCTTCTTGAGCGTTTTCTTCAATAGTCGCAACATACATTAGATATTCGTTTGGGAAATCAAAGTTCAAAAGCTCGTAATCTTCTAGAGCTCTATTGGCCAGAAAATCTGCTATTGCGCTCCCGTTTAAAGCCTTCTGATTTACATAGACTATATCAAATTTGGAAAACAGAATTTGCCACCGGGCCATTCTTCCATTCAGAACAGTCGACTCCATCATGTATTTTAGAGGGTCCAGTTTTAAGATGAGCCAAGTTGTGTGGTACAACATGTACTGTCTCAGTCTTTGGGTTGTCTAAATTAAGGCACAATACAACTTTTCAATTGACGAATATCTTGCCTCACATTCAGTAAACTTCTTATTGAGGTAATATATCGCTCTTTCTTTTCTTCCTGACTCATCATGTTGACCAAGCACGTATCTCATGGAATTCCCGAATACTGCCAAGTACAAAATCAACGGCTTATTTGGGCTGGGAGGCATCAGCACTGGGGTATTGGACAGGTAATATTTAACCTTGTCAAAAGTTTTTTGACAATCCTCATCCCAAACACCTGGATTGTGTTTCTTAAAGAGACGGAATATCGGGTCGCATTTCTTGTTTAATTGTGAAATGAACCTAGCTATGCAATTTAATCTCCCTAAGAAACCTCAAACTTCGTTTTCGGTAAGCGGCGGAGGTAGCTCTTGTATAGCCTTGACTTTATCCGGGTCGATCTCATTCCCCTTTTCACTGACCACAAATCCTAGTAATTTTCTCGACCTAGCCCCGAAGGTACATTTTACTGGATTGAGCTTTAGTTGGAATTTTCTCAACCTTAAGAATGATTTCCTTAAAACTTGCACGTGCTCCTTTTCTGTTCTGGATTTTGCAATCATATCGTCGACATAAACTTCAATTTCTTTGTGCATCATGTCATGAAACAAGGTTACCATGGCTCTTTGATACGTTGCTCCAGCATTTTTCAGTCCAAATGGCATCACCTTATAGCAAAATGTTCCCTACATGATTACGGATATGGTCTTCTCCATATCTTCAGGATGCATCTTTATCTGGTTGTATCTCGAGAAACTATCCATAAAGGAGAACAGTGAGTAACATGCCGTGTTGTCCAAAAAGGTATCGATATGAGGCAATGAGAAATTATTTTTCGGGCTGGCTTTGTTCAAATCCCTGTAGTCTACGTACATTCGTACTTTCCCATCTTTTTTAGAGACAGTGACGATATTGACTACCCATTCTGAGTATTTAACCACTTGTAGGAAACCAGCATCAAATTACTTCTTGACCTCTTCTTTTATTTTCAGCAAAATGTCGAGCCTCATCCTTCGGAGTTTCTGTTGAACTGGCTTACACTATTCCTTTATCGGGAGTCGGTGTACCACAATATCAATACTTAACCCGAGCATGTCTTGATATAACCATGCGGATGCGTCCCTGAATTCTTGGAGTAACTCAAAGAGGTCTCGCTTTGTCTCTGTGGCAATGCAAGCTCCAATCTTCACTTATTTTTCCTCTTCTAAGCTCATAATTTCCACTTACTCTTTGTAAGGTAGGATTTGTTTCTCATCTTATTGTACCATCCTCAACAAATCAGGAGATAGGTTACAGTCTCGATCATCTTCAAAATCCTGAGAATCCTCCATACACATATCTTGCTCAAAAGGAGACTTTGAGTTAGTAGCAACGTCACTCACATCATTGATATCTGGAGACTTATTATAGGGATGAAGAAAGATCTAAAGAACAAAAGAATCTAAGAATAATTATCTGTATGGTATGATTATGAATGAAATGGAAAGAATAAAAGAATATTTGCTCAAGATAATACACAAATATGCATTTTATTAAAATCAAGATGTTGGACATAAGCCTATTTCACAAAAGGATTCTTATTGCTCCTAGGCTTAGAGCAATAAGCGTGTTTTGAACATTACTCTGAATTAGCTCTAACTACAAGAATCTCTTCCACAATCCAATTGATCAAAACACTTCCAGGTACGTAGGGGCAGATGCCTGATAAATTTTCTCCTCCAATTCCTTCTTTCGATATGGTGTTGATGCTCCGTAGTTTTGGATATTTTGGGTATCGGGACCTTGTTCCCTTCAACTATGAAAGTTGCATTCATGAATTCTAAATATCGAAAGTAACATTCTATCGCTTCATCGTCTGCCCCTATGTATGGCGTGTCATTGGTTACGGATGCAATAATGTCTTCTTCCGCGTTTATCATTACCAGTCGACCCTCTGTAACCAACTTTAGCTTTTGGTACAGTGATGACAGCACTGCCCTAGCTGAGTGAATCCAAGGTCTCCTCAACAAGCAATTATAAAAAGGCTTGATTTTCGTCACCAAGAAATCTACCTTATACGTGTTTGGACCAATCAAAAGGGGTATCTCAATCCTTCCCATCACCTTCATTTCGGTACCATCGAATGTTCTTACTATGTTTTAGCACGTCTTTATATGATAGCTATCCACAGGTAACCTATTCAGTGTGGATAAGGGCAAGACATTAGGTGCAGATCCATTATCAGTTAACACTCTTGACAATGAATATCCTTTGCAGCAAGTGGTGATATGAGAGCCTTTGTAGATCCCATGCCCCCTGGCGGTATTTCATCGTCATTAAAGAAGATAAAATTATCGACGCTTATGTTATTAACTAGACGATCTAGCTTGTTTACAGAAATATCATCAATGACATAAGTTTCATTTAACACTTTCATCAATGCGCTACAATGTGTCTACGAGCTTAAGAGTAAAGAATTGATATGCCAGCTGGTTGTTTGTGTAGCTGTTCTACAATACTATACTCGCTATGCTTTAAGAATTTCAAGAATTCTTTAGCCTTTTTCTCAGTTACCGGCTCATTAACAGGTGATTCTAGTCTAATCGTCTTTTCTTTCTTTTGTTCGACCCCCAAGGCTTTTCCATTAACGAGATCAGCTCTTGCATTTGATGGATCGTAGCACCTCTCACTGCGCGTGTAGAAACCCACATCCTGGCCCCCTTCTAAAGTGCTAACTAAGTTTTCTTCTCCCGGGATCGTCACATTGCAGTCATAATTCCATGGAACCTTTTTATTGTCCTTGTAGGGAAAAGCTACGGGTTTCTGAATTATGACTCTTGGTGTCATTTGTACTCGCAATTCATTGTTTTTTGGTCGTGAAATAATCACTACCAGATGATTGACATTGTGGACTTTCTCCATTGATCCTTCCTCTGAGGCGCATACATCTTCTTCTTTTGAGCCCTTGACCTCCTCATAAAATTCAATTTCTTTATTATCCATCAGACTTTACACTACAACTCTGAATTCAGTGCACTCTTGGATCTCATGACCTTCTTCAGCGTGGAACTCACAGTAGCTCCTCATCCCTTTGGGTCTCTCATCTAAATCTTGCATGATTAATCCTTCATCTACCATTTGTTTCAAAACCCATTTCAGTGGGGTTTTTACTTCCACAACATTGGTTTTAGTTCTCCTTCCTCCACTCTCTATTATTGCGTTTACCCCTTGATCTAAATGACTGTGTAACGGATTTCCTGCCACATTAGGTCCCGATGGATCATCAAACTTTACGATCCCCATCTTAATGAACCTTTTAATCAACTATTTGAATGTAATGTAGTTCTCAATTGAATGTCTCATTATTTCAGCATGGTATTCGCATTAAGCATTCGCATCATACCATTTCAGGAATGAAGGTTGCATGGGTTTCAAATAGAAAGAGGATACCATATGTGCATCGAACAAACTCTGATACAGCTCCCTATATATCATCGGGATAAGTGTAAACTGGAGTCTTTCTGTGTTTGGCCTTGAGTTAGATTCTTGCCTTGGGGGGCCCTGATGGCTGGTAGTTATGGCTCTTCGCTAGCCTACAATGACCGGTTTGGAATACCCTTTATTATATAAGCTTGCGTTATTCACTTCATGTTCCTTCTTCCTTGGGACTGATCTTTTGGCGTTTTCCCCTGCATCTATCTTCCCACTTCTCACTGCGTTTTCAATCATTTCGCCGAACATTACTATATCCGAGAAGCTCTTGGTAGTGCTTCCCAATATATGGTTGATGAACAGGGCTTTCAGAGTATTGATGAAAAGCATTGTTGTTTCTTTCTCCAAAAGAGGTGGCTGGACTTGCGTTGCCACCTCTCTCCATCTTTAGGCATACTGCTTGATGCTTTCACTTTGCTTCTTTTCCATATTCTGCAGCGTAACCCTGTCGGGTGTCATGTCTGTTACGTGGCTGTATTACTTCATGAAAGCCCGTGCCAAGTCTTTCCATGAGTTGATTTAAGCACAACTCAACTGGTTATACCATTTGGTCGCTGACCCGATCAGACAATCTTGGAAGCAGTGAATTAAAAAATTGGTCATTATTAACGTATCCCGTCATTCTTCTATAGAACATAGTGATGTGGGCTTCAGGACAACTAGTCCCATTATATTTTTCAAATTTTAGAGTTTTGAATTTTGGTGGGAGCACTAGATCTGGGACCAAACTCAAATCCTTAGCATCAATCTCGCAGTGGTAATCAGCATTCTCCATTGCTTTGAATTTTTCTTCCAACCACCTGCACCGATCTTCTAGTTGTTTTGGCAGTTCTACCCTTGTTTTATCCATTTATGCCATTTCTTCTAGATTATGAACAATGGGATTAGTCGGAGACCACTAGGGTTTGGTATGGTCCTACCTAGGGTGGGTTTTTAGGGCTCATTATATGTGGTTCGATTCTAAAGTAAGGGTACCTGAACCGACAGATTCCTCGATCCTCACCCATTATAGGCTCATACGGACCTAGTTCAGTTCAGGGGAACACATCTCCCTATGGCTATACGGAGATGAAAATCTCACGAAGACATAGGTACGAATGTATCCCAAAAATGATTCACTATCCTAAACGGAGGTGAAAACTTCACGAAGGAATAGTTTCTCACTCCCACTTAAAAAGGGTAAAATCAAGCGATTATGCAATGCAACATGCGATAAACACATAAAAGAAACTTTCGAATCAATAAAACAGATGTACTAGATTGCTATACAACCTGAGATATCAAAACATTAAGGATGAAATGTAACAAATGGGTTGTAAATTTAAACCAAATTATCAATTTTTGACCAAAAAAGACCAAAAGTAATCATCTCGCGGCTTGACTCTCTTATCTTGTCCTCAATGGAGTCGCCAAGCTGTCGAAACCCTTTTTTTGAAAGATCGACTTTTTATTTTTTAAAAACGAAAATGGGAGTCGCAACCAATCCTTTTTATGAGGTGTGATCGGATCACCTCGTAATTTGATCATTTTAATAAAATGTTTGATTTATTAAAACAATGATTTTTGGTCTACAAAGTTTTAGAAAACGGGTTCAGGAGTCGGTTATGCACAAGGAAGGGTTAGCACCCTCGTTACGCTCAAAATTGGTACCTAATTGTTACTTAATGTCTTGGTGTCGAAAGTTGAAAACTCGAAAAGAATTTAAAATATGATCCTTCTTTATATTAATGTTATTTTTACTTAAAAATTGCTTGAATAAATCGAAATGTATGTTAAAGACCTTCTTATCTCGAGGTGACAAAATGCCACATCCCGTAAGTTAGGACATAACACCTCGAATCCTTGAGAATAAGCTTGCCCTTTTTATTTATTTATTTAAATCTCATGTATTTTAACTTTAAAAGGATATTCAGTCATCTAGGTTCAATGAGAAAGTCGAAACCCCGTAAGTTAGGGCACGACTTCTCAAATCTCCAAATACGGAACATTGCCTTATTTTCTTTAGAAATTTCTTTTTTTAATATTTAAAACGACGTGTATTTATCTTATTTTGAGGTATAATATAAAAGCGGCCAATTATATTTAAACATAATGCATGATGATAAAGATGAATAATCATGTCATGAAAATATCAAAAATAATAAAAGAAATAATAAAGTAACGAGAATAATAAGAAAACATTAAAAATAAAACAATAATGATAATAATAAAAAAGGCACAAGTAAAAGAATGTGAAGAATCTATTTTTTGGTGTAAAAAAGATAAAGAAATAATAATAAGTAAGTAAAGAAATAAATAAATAAAATAAAAAGTTTATGGAAAGGTTGAAATTAAATAGGCTAGGGATTAAATCAAAATCAGAATGAAATAAAAGGGGTAAATTGTAAATAATAATAATAATAATAATAATAATAATAATAATAATAATAATATAATAATAATAATAACAATAATAATAATAATAATAATAATAAAATAGAACAAAGGATTAAAATGAAACGTGCGAAAAGAAATAGGAACCAAATGGGAAAATCTCCCAAACCCAATTAAACGCAGCGTTTCTTTGATAAATCGAGGGACTAAATTGCACAAAGAATAAAATAAAAAGGGGAAATAAAAAATAAAAATAAGCAATAGGGCGAAATTAAATAATAGTGAAAATGTGGAAGGATTTAAACAGCAAGTAGCCCATTTTTCCAGAAAAACATGCGGATCCTACTTGTATCCGGGTCGGGTCTCAGGTCGATTGAAACGACACTGTTTCAAGCGTGGACTATTTTGAAAACAAAACGAAATGAAATGGCCAATAGAAAATTAAAACAGGACTGAATGAAAACAAGCTGCAAAAGCGGAAGGACCCGATGAATACATATCCCCTTTAGGCGAAAACATGCGAATCCCAGGGGATGGATCAGGTCGAGTCGCGGGTCGTCAAAACGAGGTCGTTTTGACGTCTGAAATTCAGCCCAAAATGGCGTCGTTTTGCAACTCCTATTCGTTTTGACGTCTGAAATTCAGCCGAAAACGGCGTCGTTTTGCAACTCCTATTTAAGTCAAATTTTTTTAAAGATATCATTTCAGCCTTTATTTTAAAAAAACAGAACTTTCTTCTTCTTTTTCCTCTCAAAGCCATCTCAGGCCGGTCATAGCTCCGGCGAACCACTGCCTCATCGGCGACAACACCACCATCCACGGTGGCCGGAGATGCAAAAAGAACCCATTTTTTCCGTTTTCGAATAAAACCCAGATCTGGGGTTTTTAGCCCTATAAATCTAACTGATACTCGCCCCGGGAAAAATAAACCAAAAGGTTTCGCCTTTCGCCAATGAGGCCTTCGCCGGAACTCTAAAGGGTTCCTAGGTTCCTCGAATCGATGGAAAGGACCAACACGACGACGACGAAGTATCTCCGGTAAGATCTTTGGCCTTATTATTATATATGTGCGCACTTATAAATTCGAGAAGAAAAAAATATAATAAAAATTTCACCTTTAAAAATTTCTATTTTGTTGTTTTTTTATTGCCTTTAATGTGTAAAAAAAATTACAATCTGGTTTCTGTATTTTATAGCCGAAATATATTACAAGATATTAGTTTTTGTTTTTCTTCTTTTCGCCTTTTCTGCTTCTGCTGCTCTCTGCTTAGTTTTCTTTCTTTGTTCTTCTTTGCAGGCCTTAGCGAGGTCAACGGAGGATGGGTCTTGCCATTCTGGTGTAAGGGAGGCAGACCTCGAGCAGTGAGCATGCTGACGCGGTAGCGGCGCGGCTGGATGTTAGGGGTTTTTATTGAAATTTTGTTTAGGTCGTGGGCCTGTTAATTGGGCTTAGGTTTTTTATTTTGGGTTTTAAGTTCGGGCTTGTATTTTGTAAATTGGGCCTATAACATTTAGACTTGGACTGTTAATTATTTTTACTTTTTATTTGTTTAGTTTGTTTAGGGCCCGGGCAAAAATGGCCTATTACATTGTTTTTCTGAAAACACGAGTGTGGTTTTGATTTGAATGGTTTTCAAACTTCCGTTGCGAAATGATTTGGTTAACCTTAAAGGATAACATGTAATGGTCAGTAATAAGTATATGAATGAATACGTTTTTATTAAACTTGGACGTTTTATCGAAGTATCATCAGTTTCAAAACCCTTCTTCGTAACACTCCCGGATTCGGCCATAACATCTAGGTTGTGTTTGGGGTGTTACACAAACACTTATTTAACTTCTCAATTTAATAAATCTTCTAACTATAGTTTCACAAAAAAAAAACACTTCTTTAGCTTCTCAATTCACAACTCTTTTGACCATAATTCCAGCTCTCCCCACCTAAAAAAAAACACACTTCTTTAGTTTCTTAATTTCATAAATCTTCTAACCATAGATTCACAAAAAATTAAAAAAAAAATTAGCTTCTCAATTTCACAACTCTTTTAACAATAGTTTCAACCTTCCTCATAAAAAAACACTTTTTTAGCTTTTTAATTTCACAAATATTCTAACCAAAGTTTCATCCCCAACAACAAAAAAAACAGTTCTTTAGCTTCTCAATTTTACAACTCTGTTAGCCATAGTTTCAACCCTCTTCCCCCCCCCCCCCAAAAAAAGATACTTCTTTAGCTTCTTAATTTCATAAATCATCTAACAATAGTTTCACAACAAAAACACTTTTTTAGCTTCTCAATTTAACAACTCTTTTAACCATAATTTCATCCCCCTCCCACACACACAAAAGAACACTTCTTTAGCTTCTTAATTTCACAAATCTTCTAATTATAATTTCAACCACAAAAAAAAAACATTTATTCTGCTTCTCAATTTTACAACTCTTTTAACAATAAGTTCCCCCCCCCAAAAAAAAAAACACCGTTATTTCTCTTCTCAATTTCATTATTCTTTTAACCATAGTTTAAACCACCCTCCCCAAAAAAATACTTTTTTAACTTCTAAATTTCATAAATCTTCTAACATAGTTTCACAAAAAAAAAAAAAACTTATTTAACTTCTTAATTTCATAAATCTTCTAACATGGTTTCCCAAAAAAAAACATTATTTTTCACTTCTCAATTTAACAACTCTTTTAACCATATTTTCACCCCAAAAAAAAAAACACTTCTTTAGCTTCTTAATTTCACAAATTCTCTAACCATAGTTTCAACCATCACCCAAAAAAATCGTTTTTTAGTTTCTCAATTTCAAAACACTTTTAACAATAGTTCCCCCCTAAAAAATAGTTTTTTTATCTTCTTAATTTCATAACAGTTTTAATCATAGTTTCACTCCTAAAAAAAACACTTCTTTAGCTTTTCAATTTCACACCTTTTTCAAACAATAGTTTCAACCCTCCTCCCTAAAAAAACACTTTTTTAGCTTCTAAATTTCAGAAATCTTCTAACCACAGTTTCAACCCTACTCAAAAAATCACTTCTTTAACTTCTTAATTTAATAAATTTTCTAACCATAGTTTCTGTTAGAATATTTTTAAATATTTATAGTATTCCAATAACTATAAACGAATGGGTGTAACTAATCCAAAGATAAATCTTTTGGTCATTGGTCAAAAGTTATATTGTAATAGGCCCATTTTGCCCGGCCCGTTAGAAACCCATCAGAATTCAAAGAAAAAATAATAAAAAAAATAATAATAAGCCAAATGTCTAGTTTACAAGTCCATTTATAAAACTAAAACCCAATCTGTTACAGAAGCCTAATTACAAGCCAACAGACTACCCAGACCCAATCCTAACCTAACCGAAACCTATGCGGCCCAAAAAGGCCCAAAACCTAAACAGTTTCAGAAGCCTAGGGTTTCTAAAACCCTAAGCGCCGCAAGCCTCAGCAGCCCCTCGTCTAGCCGCAATCCACGCGCGAATCACGCCTTATCATCGCTGCGTCCCGCGCCATTCACCTGCAAATAAGGAAGGAAAACGACAGTAAAATGGCAAGAATGGAAGACTATGTCTTCATATTTATTTTTGATTTATTTTTCGGGGCTATAAAAGCCCCGACATGATCTGTAAAAGAGGACAGAAGCATATATACAAAGAAAAAACAGAGATTAATACAAAAAAAAAATAGCAAAAACGAAAGGTTTTTTTAGTTTTTATATTTTCGATTCTATTCTGATTTTTTAGCTTTCTTTTTCATTTTTTTTCACATATAAAGAGTTCTAAAATTTAAAAAAAAAAGAGGAAATTTTTACCTACGGTAGCCTGTGACGGTGGCCGGCGCTGTGGTCCGGCGCCAGTGTCTGGACCGGATATCGCCCAGAAGAGAGAGTTTTGAGGGTCAGGGATTTTTTTTTTTAAAACCGAAGGGATGAATGAGTTTTAGAAAAATTTGGGCTTTTATAGGGTTGATGAAACGACGTCGTTTCGTCCTGGGCATTTTAGAGCCAAAATGACGCCGTTTTGATAAACCCGACCTGATCCGCCTCAGGATCCGCGTGTTTCTAAGTAATGGTGTTATTGCCAAATTGGCCCCTCCGCTTTTTTTACTGTTTTACAATTAAATTTATTTTATTTTTAATTTTGCTCGATAATTTACCTAGACTCTCAATTGGGTCCCCCCTGAAGCTGTGCATTTTGGAGGGAGGGAATATTTTCCCTTTTAGTCCCCCATGTTATTCGCGCATTGCAATGAGGTCCTTTTTCTTTTTTTTTTCACTTTACCCCGAAACTTCATTTTTAAGTTTAATTTGGTCCTTTCTTTATTTTCTTTTATTATTTTTGTTATTTTGCCATTGTTTTAACATTATTATTTTTATTATTATTATTATTATTATTATTACTATTGTTTTTGTTGTTATCACAATTATTTTTATTATTATCAATATTATTATCATTATAACTCTTAATTATTATTTCTATTTTCTATTACTATTATTTTTACTAATATTTTTACTTCTACTATTAGTACTACTATTATTACATATACTATTATTATTGTTATTATATGTACTATTATTGTTATTTTATCCCATTACTATCATTATTACTTTTATAATTACTAGTATTATTATTTTATCTTCATTATTATCACTATTTTTATATATATACATATTATTATTACTATAATTGTATTTTTTATTATTATTATTATTATTATTATTATTATTATTATTATTATTATTATTTTACTATTATTTTAATATTACTATTACTATTATTATTTTCTTTATTATTATTAACTTTATTATTTTTATTATTATTGTATTATTATTATTTATTACCTTTAAACTATTGTATATAATACTTATTTTTTATTTGATTTGCTACTAGTTTTTATTATTAATGTTGACATATCATTATTATTATTTTCATTATTCTTACTTAAATTCTGTATTAATATTATTAATTAATTAATTTTTATTATTTTACTTAGAAAATAATTAAATCTAATATCATATATTTGTTTCATTTACTCCCTTATTCTTTTATTTATTTATTTATCTCATTATTTGTTTATTCTCTTATATATATATGTACATTTTTTTTTACTTTTATTCTTGAATTTCTAAATAGGCTCGTATTTTTGGTTTATTGTGTTTCTACTATCATGATCTTTATACTTTATTAATTTATTAGATTTATGTCGCATAATTGTTCTTTAAAATATCAGATTTTGTTTTGAAATAAGCAAACACTCCGAGTTCTAAGATTCGAAAGAAATCGTACCCTAACTTACTGGGTTTTGATTTTTCTCATCGAGTCTAAAGAACCAATTATTTTTAAATCAAACATACAAGTTATACTTATTCTCGGGAATTCAAGTGTAATATCCTGAAAATGGGCTTATGCATTTATGCTTAATTATATGAAATAGCATGCTTGAGTATGTTGTGAATGTGTATTTATGAATGTTCGTGAACTTTAGAATAATAGGAAATGCCTTAGAAAATTTTTAGATTTTAAGTCTAAAATAGGAAGCTAAGCAAGGTGGCCTTAAGAAAATTTAAAGGTGAAACATGACACACAATTGGGCTTGGAAAAAATGGCTACAAGGCGCCACTTAAGGGCCTAGCATGTGACGCCACATACATGTGCAATTGGGCTAGGGTTCGAGCAATGTGGGAAGCATTGGAGACTTTTATTTTTGCGCCAAAAAGAGGAACTGGGCTAAGGAGGCTTTAAAGGAATTTTTAGGGGATTAATGCCACAAGAAATCATGTGCTAAAGTGGCAATGGACGCCATGTGCAGTGGGGATAAAGCCCTTGGTTCGAACCACGGGAGTGTGTTTTATTTTGCTCTTTGCGTTAAGAAGGGAGACTGGGCTAAGAGGTCTTAAAAGGAATTGTGGGGAGTTTATGTCTCAAAGGAGCCAGCAGCAAAGTGGCTTGGGGCGTTATCTGTAGCTTGCAGCAAAGAGGGCTCAGGTTCGAGCCTTGTTGACAGCAGTAGGCGTGTTTTATTTTGCTTTTGGCGTTAAGACAAGGGGGAGCTAGGGAAGAGGCCTTAAAAGAATAAGTGGTGGAGTGATGGCATAAGAACCCGTCTGGTAAAGTGGCTGCAAGGCGCCACTTAAGGCCTGGGATTGACGCCATAAGCTTGGTGCAGGTCTGGAGTTCGAGTTGCAAAGGAAGCAGGAGGAAGCTTTTTATTTTGCTGCAAGGAGAGATAGTGATGGACGGCATTAAGGCACTAAAGGAAGGAATTTAATTCCCTTTAAAATTCGGCTAAATAGATAGATAAATATGGAATTATTTTATTTATTTTGAATAAATGGAGATAAAGGATAAATGATGGATAATTGAAGGATTATTTCTATTAATTTTAAACGAAGTGATAAGGATATGAGAGTGATGGCCAAGTAAGGGAGTCCTGGCCTAGTAATTTCGGCAATAGGAGGAAAAAGAGGCCATTCTGCATTATTTTCTTTTTCTTGAAAGCCTCTGCCGAATTCTCTCTGCCATTATTCTTCTTTTTCTTTTTTAATTCTCCACAAAGCCGAAAACAGAATCCCCTAGTCTTGCCGAATTTCTCTAAGTTTTATATCTTCCTTTTCTTTCGTTGTAAAACCGAAATCCTCTAAAGTGTTCATCCAAGAGCCGAAATCAATTTAGGCCATAGCCGAATAGCGTGTGGATTCAAGGAAAAGGATTGCCGATTTCATTATTGAGGGTAAGGATTCTCTTGTCATCTTTTTATTTTTCATTTAGCCGAAAGTTCAAGACTAATTCCTTAATGATCTTTGGCCAAACCTTGAAGGAGGATTTACGGGTTTTCTGCTAAGTCGACTACAATAGGAGGTCTTCGGGATTTTAAGAATCCAAGGTAAGCCACAAGTGATATTCGGCCATAGGCAATTCTACTATGTTTTAGTGTTAGATTAAATCTAACATATGTGTATAGGGCTGTCGACATCTCCATAGTCAAGTGGTGTTTTCGGGAATTAGGATTCACAAGGTAAGTGAATCTGACTTTCGGCCAAGGCCTATTTAGCAACCCAGATCTATTCTTTATTTTATAAAAAGCCGAAACTAACTAGTTCAATGGTTAAGGGTATAGCCGGTTGCAATAAAGAAGCATCATAAAGTCTCGGGATTTGTTTAAGAATCAAATCGGCACTAAGGTAAGTTTTGGGTTACAATAATCCTAATGGGATTTGGTTTTATAGCCGAATGGCTTTTTACTAATATGATTGGGGTTGGCCGAATATAGGCATTAAAGATCTAAAGCAGTAGATTGGATTTTTGGGATTTGCAGTAAACTTGCTAAGTGAATCAGGTGTGTGCCCTACACTATTTCTTAATAAGCTTTATGGCTATGTTTAATATATATGTGTTATTAAGAATGTGAAAAATATGGCCAAGGTACCATCCAATGGTACAAAGTACTCAGGTACGTTTTCCTACTTCTACTAGGATTATGATTTGATCTAATATGCCATATAGGTGAACATGATAAGAATGTAAAATAAGGCATTATATTGCATGATATGTATGACATGGGGCATTTGAGTGATTATGAAAGGGGATGTAACATCCTAAAAATGGGGCTATTTGGAAATAAATTATTTTTCTTATGTATGAACTGCTGTGATATTATTTATGGAATAATAATGATTTAATTAAGGCTTTAAGTTGGCACGGTTTGGTAGAAAATTTCAATTTTTAACTTTGAAGGCAGGGAGCCTTAGTAGTTATGGGTTACAAGAATAAATGGGGGATTATTTGTCACTAAAATCAGCTTGGAAAAGTGGCAAAAGGAGGGCCACTTAGGAGCTACATGTGACGCCACAATGGGTGAGGGCGAGCCTTGGTTCGAGTCACAAAATTCTCTTTTTGCACCTTGATATGGACGGTATAGGGAGGGAGAAATTTTCTCTCTTTAATTCTTTTATTATTTATTTAGATAATAGAGATAAATAATGAGGATATTATTAAGATTTAAAAATAGATTATTAATTAGATTTTTATTTAGATAATAAGATAGTGGGATATATTAAGGATAATATTAGCTTTTATCATTGGATATTAATAAGGATTATTAATAGGATTATTAGAAGATTATTTGAGAATAATTCAAGTTATTTTGAAATATTCAAATGAGTGGCCTAGAATTGATTTGGGTAATTGCCGAATGCCTATAAAAGCAGCAGCTTGCCACTAGATTTTGTTTTTCCCATTTTGTTGCTATTAGCCGAAATTCTCAACCCCTTTCTTAATTATTTCCTTTTAATTTTTCATTCTCTCAAACCCTTTTGAACCGAAACTCTTTTCTACTCTCTTCCTTGCCGAATCCCCAACCTCTCTTTTCTCTTTTTCTTAGTTGGCCGAACCCACTCCTTAGCCATAGTCGAATTTCCTTCTCCATACTTGGTGGAGTCTTGGCCGAATATCGAAGCAGAGGTAAGTAAATGGCCGAATGTCTATCTCCCCTTTTCCTTCTTCTGTCGACTTTTTACAAGGAAAGGTGCCGATTTCGGCAATGGCTTCTAAACGGTTAGTAACCGATTCCTTATAGGTACTCAGGGAAGTAAAGCAGTCGACTCACAGCCTGATCTCTAGTGTTCATTTTCGGTAAGTGGTGGTAAGATCAATCTCTTTATTCTAGCAATTCGATTAAAAGCCGAAGGCTATTGGTTTACTTACTAATCAATGATGGCTGACGAGCAGATTCGAGTATCAAGTACGGTGGATAGTAGCAAAGAGTTTTAAGGTAAGATCTCGGGTTCACAAGGAACCCATCCCTAATAAGTTAATTAGGCCGAATAGGCCATAAGACTAATCCATGGATTTGGCCGAATATAGGACAAGTGGATCTGTGGTGACCAACGCTTTCTTTCGGAATTTAGGACTACCATCGATATCAGGTGTGTACATACACACCATATAGCTTATTAACTATGCTAGGAAATGTGAAAGCTAACTTGATTTATGTAGCAATGGCTTGAATACCATAATTGTATAAGTGGTGAATCAGGTAAGTACCTATGCATATGATTTCGCTATTTTATGCTTTTGGGAAGCATGTTGTGTTAATGCATATGATGAATATGTGTATGATTGTTGACTGTGTGGGTTGATTGAGTGGAGGGGGCAGAAATATTGTGCCGACGGGCACCAGTGTTTTGGTAACACACTGTGACTACGGTCACCAGAGGTTTGGTACCTCCAGAGGTTTGGCACCTCATAGCGACTTATCCCTGTGGTTAACACCACCGTGGGTTGGCCCCACTTGAGATATGGGATCGTCTGCCAGTGATTTGGTATCACACGATGGGTTGGCCCCATCACCCGATTTGTGTCTACGGACACCAGTGTTTTGGTAACACATTGTGACTATATGTCACCAGTGGTTTGGCACCACCAGTGGTTTGGTACCACAACGGGGTAGACAGTGGCGTATGGCTGGCTAGGTTGGGACACATGACATTTTGCATATTAATTGTTATATGTTGTGTATGAAAGATGTTTTTTTTTTAAAAAACGGGGGAAGGGTTACATACTGAGTCTTGGTGACTCACCTTCTCCTTTATATTTTTCAGGTGACACATAGATCGCGGATATGGAGCCGGGTTGACTCGAGGTGGCCATGCAGTGGACTTGAATTAATTGAACTTCAAATTTAGTTATTTTATTTTAGTATTGGTTATTTTATTTTGGATGTAATAAGGCCTCCTTATACTTTATTTTGTTATTTTTCTCATATGTTGGATATTTTGTTTAAAACTATATTATAAAAAAAAATTAAGTTAAAACCACATGTTTTCCTAAATTAACACGAAAACGTTTTATCGTGTCATCGGGCACACTTGTAATTTCAATATAACTCGGCTTAAATAATTTTTTTTCAAATAAGCACTAAGTAAAGCTTTTGCAAAACGATCAAACAAAAAAAAAAATTTTAACAACTTAAATCGATTTTCTCAAAAATGTTTTCCACTGTAACAAGCTAGATTCGGCCATAAAGTTTGGGCCGGGTTTGGGTTGTTACAAAGTTGGTATCAGAGCCCAGTTCAAAGCTCGGCTGTGGGGGCCCAAGGCCCAAAAATGTTTTAGTAGGCCTTTTGAATTGTTTTTGGGTTTTAAGCAGCATGGCCCGAGTCTCCGGCACCGATTCGCCCAGGTAAGTACATCTAAACCTCTTGGTGAATTATATTCTGTAGAAGGGTAGGAAGCATGGAACGTAGATAGACTTATAGGAACTTGAACCCTAGGTTTAGACTACTCAAACACACAAACAAGACATAAGACTTAAAGAACTAAACCAACCTATGACTTAGTCACTGAGCTAGGGTGTGGTAACCCCTGTACGCATGTCTAGGAGTGGATCCGGAAGAGCTTGGTATTTAAGCAGTCCTCGTGACTCACCTCCTCTTCGCAGGTATCCTACCTGGTGCGTAGCTTCGGTTCACCCTAACTCAGAGGGCTCAGTGGTGTGGCAACCTCTGTGCGCATGTCTAGAAAGGTTCGGTGAGAGCTGGGTATTTAAGCAGTCCGCGTGACTCACCTCCTCTTCACTTGAATCCTGCCTGGTGCGTAGCTTTGGTTCACCCTGACCAAGAGAGCTCGGTCATAGGCCTAACATAATGACTAAAACCCGAAAGGGAATTAGCCATATTTTCGAAAAAGAATGAAACAACAACAACCCTAACATTTTCAAAATTTTTTACAATGACTCTTTTAAATCTGAAAACATCATTTTTACAACGTTTTCCTCGGAAAACTTGATTTGTGGAAAATTACAAAAATGCCCTTAGGGGTAAAATTACTAAAACGCCCCTGACTCATAAAATATCAGCTCAATGGTTTTGCTCAAAAATTTCAACTATTTTACCAATATTCAACAACTTAGCTGTGAAAATCATCAACAAAATATTTTGGTTTTGGAAAATTACGAAAATGCCCTCAAATTGCAAAATTACCGAAAGGACCCTGATCTTTGAAAATCTTTACAAACATCACTATTTGAAAAAGAAAACTTTTAAAAGAATCCCCAAAGTTTTACAACTGTTGGAAATACCCTCGATTTATCAAAATTACAAAATTGCCCCTGAATGACAAATTACCAAAACACCCCTGGTTTCAAAAACGATGCCATATCTCTAAATTTTGCAAATTTTCCAGAGAAACCCTCCAGTTTTGGGAATTTCAACCTGACCTGCTTTACTAAAGTTTAAAATTTCGGTTATTACGAAAACACCCCTGTAGGGAAAATGACGAAAATACCCCTAGGTTAGAAATGGGCAGAAATGTCTGAAGAGCGAATAGGTATGGAAAGTACTAGGGAATGGATGCATGAACTCCTTTGTGTGAACTAGGATAGAAGACTGAAACATTGTCTGCTCGAAAGAATCTCTGATTAAAACTTTATCCATAAAATTTCTTCGCGAGTAATTAAGTGAAACAAATGCTAACGCATAAAAATTTTCTTAATCAGACTAAAGCGCAGTAGATAGAATGAGTTCTAGAGGACGTGGATGCCGTGGACGCGGTAGGGGTAGGATGACCGTGTCAGAACCTGTTGGGTCGGGACAGGGTTCTGAAAATGAGGTACCACCGCCACCACCACCTCCTATTTTTAGAGCTGAGGAGCAGGATCAGACCGGTGGTGAGGCTGTGTCGCAAGCTGTTTTGCGAGTCTTGGAAATGGTGGCTGGGGCTGGTGGAAATCTAGGAGCTCGGAAATCTGTTCCCGAGCGAATTCGGTCTAACGGAGCTGAGGTATTCCGGGGTGTGTCAGGAGTGGCACCCAGTGCAGCAGAGTACTGGCTAGAGTCAACTGAAAGGATCATGGATGATCTTGACCTGACTGAGGAAGAAAAGCTGAAAGGGGCCGTATCGCTTCTAAAGGATGAGGCGTATCAGTGGTGGCTGACAGTTCGGGATGGCGCTACGGCAGATGATCTGATTATTTCAAAACCACCTATCAGAAGAAGTATGTGGGTACCGGCTACACTGACGCGCAGAGAAAGGCTTTTCTAGGGCTAGTGCAAGGAACTAAGTCAGTAGCGGAATATGAGGCGGAGTTTTTAAGGCTGAGTAGGTATGCTAGAGGCATCGTGTCTACTGAGCACGAGCGCTGTGTCCGCTTTGAAGACGGACTCCGAGATGATTTGAGGTTACTGATTGCCCCGCAGCAGGTTCGTGAGTTCTCATCTCTAGTGGAAAAGGCTAAGGTAGCCGAAGGGATCAAGGAGGCTGTGAGGCAAAGTTATAGCAGGAATAATCAGAAGAGAGGATTTGGGTCAGCTGGATCCAGTGGTGGTGTCCAGAAAAAGGCTAGGCCAAGTGGGCCAAATCAGGCGGCAAGGCCCATGACTGCTAATCAGAGGCCGACTTAGTGTAACCGCTGTGGAAAGACCCATTGGGGAAGTTGTTCGACCGGCGATAGAGGATGTTTTGAGTGTGGGTCTTTAGAGCATCGGGTCAGAGATTGTCCCCGGAAACTAGCTAAGAATCAGCCAGAAGGGCAGAACCGTACTCAAGACAGAAATGTGGGACCACAGAGGGGTCGCGGTAATGGTCGAGGAGGAAATGGTCCAAATAGAGGTCGTGGAACTCAGGGCAGAGGTGCGGGTAACACAGAGGCTAGGCAGCCTGGTTTAGTCTATGCAGCGAGGCGTCGCGAGGAGGGTGACGCACCGGATGTCATAACCGGTACGTTTCTAATTTTTGGTTTTCCTTATGTTGCATTGATTGATGTGGGTTCGACGCACTCGTACATTGCTAGTAGTGTGGTAGGAACTATGGACCTAAACTCTGAAACTGCTTCTAGGGAGATGACTGTAGTTAGCCCCTTAGGTCACTCTGTAGTGGTAGACAAACTTTATAGAGACGTACCCCTAGAACTCCAAGGGGTCGTATTTGTAGCCGATCTGATGGAACTACCATTCGGAGAGTTCGATTTGATCCTTGGGATGGACTGGCTGGTTAAGTATCAGGCAAATTTGGATTGCGCGGCTAAGCGCATGGTTCTTAAGACGACTGAAGGTGATGAAGTGGTTATGATAGGTGATAGAAGGAATGACCTATCCAACGTAGTGTCTGCCTTGAAGGCTGATAGGATGGTCAAGAAGGGTTGCAAGGCATTTTTGGTTCGAATCTGCACTTTGGAAGCTAAGGAATCAGTAGTGGGAAAGGTTCGAACGGTAGGAGAATTCGCTGATGTGTTCCCAGAAGAGCTTCCGGGTCTGCCTCCAGATCGGGAAGTTGAATTCGGTATAGACTTGCTACCTGGAACGGCACCTGTGTCTATAGCACCATACCGAATGGCACCAAAGGAATTGGTGGAGCTGAAGGCTCAAATTCAGGAGCTCTTGGATAGAGGGTTTATTCGACCAAGCATATCTCCGTGGGGAGCGCCTGTGCTGTTTGTCAAGAAGAAAGACGGTTCAATGCGGATGTGTATCGACTACCGTCAGTTGAATAAGCTAACGATCAAGAACAAGTATCCGTTGCCTCGGATTGACGACTTGTTTGATCAACTGAAGGGTGCCTCGGTGTTTTCGAAGATAGACCTTAGGTCAGGTTACCATCAACTTAAGGTGAAGGAGGTTGATGTGCACAAGACGACATTCAGAACTCGGTATGGACACTACGAATTTCTGGTGATGCCATTTGGGTTGACTAACGCGCCGGCAGCGTTTATGGACTTGATGAATAGAGTATTCCAACAGTACTTGGATCAATTTGTAGTGGTATTCATAGACGACATATTGGTCTATTCTAAGACGGAGGAGGAACATGACATGCATTTGCGTATAGTTTTACAAGTGTTGAGGGAAAAGCAATTATATGCCAAATTCAGTAAGTGCGAATTTTGGCTTAGGGAAGTGGCTTTCTTAGGTCATGTAGTATCAGCTGAAGGAATTAGAGTTGACCCTCGCAAGGTTGAAACAGTGTTGGATTGGAAACCGCCTAGGTCAGTGGCGGAAATCCGAAGTTTTCTGGGTCTAGCGGGGTACTATCGAAGGTTCGTAGAAGGATTTTCTCTAATAGCAGCGCCGTTAACTAAGTTACTAAGGAAAGGTGTTCCATTTGTATGGTCAGAGAAGCAGCAAGAAAGCTTCGATAAGCTAAGGAAAATTTTGACGGAAGCCCCGGTTTTGGTGCAGCCTGAGGCGGGAAAGTTATTCACCGTTTATTGCGATTCATCCCATACTGGTTTGGGATGTGTGTTGATGCAGGATGGGAAGGTAGTAGCCTATGCAGCCCGTCAGTTAAGACCGCATGAGGTTAACTACCCAACGCACGACTTAGAGTTAGCAACAGTCGTTTTCGCTTTGAAGATATGGAGACACTACCTTTATGGGGAGAAGTCGATAGTTTATACAGATCACAAGAGTTTGAGGTACCTCTTGACTCAGAAGGATCTAAACCTGAGACAACGTCGGTGGATTGAACTATTAAAGGACTATGATTGTTCAATCGAGTATCATCCGGGCAAGGCCAACGTGATAGCTGACGCATTGAGCCGGAAAGTTGTGACGGACCTAAGAGCGATGTTTGCTCGGTTGAGTCTATATGATGATGGGAGTCTTTTGGCAGAACTTCAAGTTAAGCCAACATGGATCGAGGAGGTTAAGGAAAAGCAGTTAGTGGATAAGGGCTTGAGCGCTAAGAGGGAACAAGTTCAGGATGGTGGTTTAGAGGGATACAGTCTGTCTAGTGATGGAATGCTATGTTTTCAAGGACGGCCCTGTATGCCGAAAGATGTGGAGCTAAGGCAGAAAATTCTCCAAGATGCACATAGCAGCCCATACGCTATGCATCCTGGGGGCAGCAAAATGTATGGAGACTTGCGGAAACAGTTCTGGTGGCCTGGGTTGAAGCGTGAAATAACGGAGTTCGTCGGAAAGTGTCTGACATGTCAGCAGGTTAAGGCTGAACACCAATTGCCATCAGGGCTACTTCAACCGGTAAAGATCCCTCAATGGAAGTGGGAGCGGATCACTATGGATTTCGTCAGTGGGCTACCCTGACGCCTAGCAAGAAGGACGCAGTTTGGGTGATTGTGGACCGTCTGACTAAGTCAGCTCACTTTATACTAGTGAGGATGGATTTCTCTCTTCAGAAGCTAGCTAAGCTGTACATATCGGAGGTAGTAAGATTGCATGGTGTTCCAGTATCGATCATTTCGGATAGGGATCCCAGATTCACGTCAAGGTTCTGGAAAGCATTGCATCAAGCTTTGGGTACACGGTTAGATTTCAGTACGGCTTTCCATCCACAGTCTGACGGACAGTCGGAAAGGGTGATACAGGTCTTAGAAGACATGTTAAGAGGTTGTGTCTTGGATTTTAGTGGTAGTTGGGAAGAGTATCTATCATTAGCAGAGTTCGCCTACAACAACAGCTACCAGGCGAGTATCCAGATGGCACCATACGAAGCATTGTATGGGCGGAAATGTCGTACTCCTACATGTTGGACGGAGTTGGGGGAACGACGAGTTCTGGGTCCAGGATTGGTAACAGAGATTGAAGACAAAGTCAAAGTGATCCGGTCTCGTCTTAAGGAAGCGTCGGATAGACAGAAATCCTATGCTGATGTGAAGCGTAAGGAAATGGAACACGAGGTAGGAGACAAGGTCTTCCTGAAGGTGTCGCCTTGGAAAAAAGTGTTGAGATTTGGTAGGAAAGGGAAGCTAAGCCCAAGGTTCATTGGGCCCTATACGGTGATTAAGCGAGTAGGACCGGTAGCTTATCAGCTAGAGTTGCCGGCAGAACTGAAGCAGATCCATGACGTATTTCATGTATCGATGCTGAGACGGTATCGGTCAGATCCTTCGCACGTTGTGCCAGTAGCAGAGATCGAGGTGAATGCGGATTTATCTTTTGAAGAGGAACCGGTTCAGATCTTAGATCGAGATGTGAAGGTTTTACGTAGGAAGTCAGTGCCCTTAGTGAAAGTGCTATGGCGGAACCACGGTGTGGAAGAAGCCACGTGGGAGCCCGAGGATGTGATGCGGCAGCAATACCCCCACCTCTTTTGACCAGGGAATTTCGAGGACGAAATTTATTTTAAGGGGGTAGAACTGTAACATCCTAAAAATGGGGCTATTTGGAAATAAATTATTTTTCTTATGTATGAACTGCTGTGATATTATTTATGGAATAATAATGATTTAATTAAGGCTTTAAGTTGGCACGGTTTGGTAGAAAATTTCAATTTTTAACTTTGAAGGCAGGGAGCCTTAGTAGTTATGGGTTACAAGAATAAATGGGGGATTATTTGTCACTAAAATCAGCTTGGAAAAGTGGCAAAAGGAGGGCCACTTAGGAGCTACATGTGACGCCACAATGGGTGAGGGGGAGCCTTGGTTCGAGTCACAAAATTCTCTTTTTGCACCTTGATATGGACGGCATAGGGAGGGAGAAATTTTCTCTCTTTAATTCTTTTATTATTTATTTAGATAATAGAGATAAATAATGAGGATATTATTAAGATTTAAAAATAGATTATTAATTAGATTTTTATTTAGATAATAAGATAGTGGGATATATTAAGGATAATATTAGCTTTTATCATTGGATATTAATAAGGATTATTAATAGGATTATTAGAAGATTATTTGAGAATAATTCAAGTTATTTTGAAATATTCAAATGAGTGGCCTAGAATTGATTTGGGTAATTGCCGAAGGCCTATAAAAGCAGCAGCTTGCCACTAGATTTTGTTTTTCCCATTTTGTTGCTATTAGCCGAAATTCTCAACCCCTTTCTTAATTATTTCCTTTTAATTTTTCATTCTCTCAAACCCTTTTGAATCGAAACTCTTTTCTACTCTCTTCCTTGCCGAATCCCCAACCTCTCTTTTCTCTTTTTCTTAGTTGGCCGAACCCACTCCTTAGCCATAGTCGAATTTCCTTTTCCATACTTGGTGGAGTCTTGGCCGAATATCGAAGCAGAGGTAAGTAAATGGCCGAATGTCTATCTCCCCTTTTCCTTCTTCTGTCGACTTTTTACAAGGAAAGGTGCCGATTTCGGCAATGGCTTCTAAACGGTTAGTAACCGATTCCTTATAGGTACTCAGGGAAGTAAAGCAGTCGACTCACAGCCTGATCTCTAGTGTTCATTTTTGGTAAGTGGTGGTAAGATCAATCTCTTTATTCTAGCAATTCGATTAAAAGCCGAAGGCTATTGGTTTACTTACTAATCAATGATGGCTGACGAGCAGATTCGAGTATCAAGTACGGTGGATAGTAGCAAAGAGTTTTAAGGTAAGATCTCGGGTTCACAAGGAACCCCTCCCTAATAAGTTAATTAGGCCGAATAGGCCATAAGACTAATCCATGGATTTGGCCGAATATAGGACAAGTGGATCTGTGGTGACCAACGCTTTCTTTCGGAATTTAGGACTACCATCGATATCAGGTGTGTACATACACACCATATAGCTTATTAACTATGCTAGGAAATGTGAAAGCTAACTTAATTTACGTAGCAATGGCTTGAATACCATAACGGTATAAGTGGTGAATCAGGTAAGTACCTATGCATATGATTTCGCTATTTTATGCTTTTGGGAAGCATGTTGTGTTAATGCATATGATGAATATGTGTATGATTGTTGACTGTGTGGGTTGATTGAGTGGAGGGGGCAGAAATATTGTGCCGATGGGCACCAGTGTTTTGGTAACACACTGTGACTACGGTCACCAGAGGTTTGGTACCTCCAGAGGTTTGGTACCTCATAGCGACTTATCCCTGTGGTTAACACCACCGTGGGTTGGCCCCACTTGAGATATGGGATCGTCTGCCAGTGATTTGGTATCACACGATGGGTTGGCCCCATCACCCGATTTGTGTCTACGGACACCAGTGTTTTGGTAACACATTGTGACTATATGTCACCAGTGGTTTGGCACCACCAGTGGTTTGGTACCACAACGGGGTAGACAGTGGCGTATGGCTGGCTAGGTTGGGACACATGACATTTTGCATATTAATTGTTATATGTTGTGTATGAAAGATGTTTTTTTTTTAAAAACGGGGGAAGGGTTACATACTGAGTCTTGGTGACTCACCTTCTCCTTTATATTTTTCAGGTGACACATAGATCGCGGATATGGACCCGGGTTGACTCGAGGTGGCCATGCAGTGGACTTGAATTAATTGAACTTCAAATTTAGTTATTTTATTTTAGTATTGGTTATTTTATTTTGGATGTAATAAGGCCTCCTTATACTTTATTTTGTTATTTTTCTCATATGTTGGATATTTTGTTTAAAACTATATTATAAAAAAAAAATTAAGTTAAAACCACATGTTTTCCTAAATTAACACGAAAACGTTTTATCGTGTCATCGGGCACACTTGTAATTTCAATATAACTCGGCTTAAATAAATTTTTTTCAAATAAGCACTAAGTAAAGCTTTTGCAAAACGATCAAACAAAAAAAATTTTAACAACTTAAATCGATTTTCTCAAAAATGTTTTCCACTGTAACAAGCTAGATTCGGCCATAAAGTTTGGGCCGGGTTTGGGTTGTTACAGGGGAAGTGAATGTGGTGACTAATGTCACGATATATGAATGTGGTGACTTCGGTCACATTATCTGAATGTGGTGTCTCATGACACGAAATATTATCTAGTGGCTATGCCATGAAACTACAAGGACGATGAGCACGTCGACTGCAGCGATTGCCTTCGATGGTGTGTAGCGGATGGAGGGTTGACTTAGTAGTCCCCACGGTGTGCAGGTTGGTACGGGTGATGTGTAGCGGTTGGTAACTAGGCTTGGGCTTGGGAATGCATCATTAACTGTATATTTTGATATGAATGTGTATGACTTGATATGCCTGAATCTATTTGGACTTAGTGTTTGTGTACACATTGAGTCTGTTGACTCACCCCGTTGTGGGAACATTTTTCAGGTGATGATCAGTAATGGACCGGGTCGGCAGGAGCTTAGTGGTGGCCATGCTCAGCAAGGAATTTTATTTGGACATTTTATTTTTTATTTAAATACTTTAAATTAATTGGGTTTGTTTTGATGTAATAAGACCTTAGTATAATTTGTTTCGCATGCATGTTTAATTATTTTACTATGTTACGGAATTTTATCAAATTAAAGTTTAAGTATTTTATTAAAAATAAACCCTAAATGTTTTGACACTTAAATTCACATGATTTTAATTAAAGATAAAACCTATAATTCGACATATCTTTTAACTCAAACGTTTTGAATTTAACAATGGCATCTTTATAAAAACTTATATTCCAAAATAAATTGGTTTTCAACTTGAGCCCAACCCATATCGAATTTTTCCGAAATCACTTAAAGATTTTCAAAAGAACCAACGAATTTGAACTGTTTCTATTCAAGGAACATATCAGATCTGGTCGAGACTCGTGGGCCGGGTTTGGGGTGTTTCAGCTTGGTATCAGAGCCCAGTTTTAAACTCTCAGCCTTGGGTTTAAGGCCCAAAACGTTTTCAAATAAAGCCCAAAAGAATTTTGTGAAAACTTTTTGAGAAATAAGCAGGTTTTTCTGGCATGGCACCTAAGTCTCCGACCCGAAGTCCACCAGGTAAGTACCCCTATCTCCTGTGTGAAATATATTATGATGTGTAGAAGGGTAGAAATGGAATGGAACGTAGATTAGCATGATAAGTACTTGAACCATTGGACTAGTTACCCCAACAAATTTCATAAGACTTTAAATGCCTAATTAAACAAACCTGTGACTAAGTCGCAGAGTTAGGGTGTGGCAACCATTGTGCGCATGTCTAGGATTGGTATTCGGTGGGAGCTTGGTATTTAAGCAGTTCGCGTGACTCACCTCCTCTCCACTCGAATCCTACCTGGTGCGTAGCTTCGGTTCACCCCAACCAAGAGGACTTATTCATAGGCTAAACCTCTAACTAAAACCCGAAAGGGACTAGCCATATTCTTATGGAAACCCTAGTTTTAAAATCCCTAAATTACCCTTTTTAATTGTAGCAAAAGATTATTGTGAAAATTTTTCCAAAATATTTCCCTATTTGCACAATTACTAAAAAAAAAAACCCCTAGTGGTAAAATTACCAAAATGCTCTTGGTTTCTAAAATTTCCCTACTATCCAAAATTTTAATAAAATTTTCTTACTTTGTGAGAATATTTAAAAACCCTATTTTACGAAAGTCCAAAATACCCCGATTTGAAAATTTTACGAAATTACCCCTGATTTACCCAAAATTACCAAAATGACCCTGCTTTCTGAAATTTTGCCATATCTTGAATTGAGAAAATTTTTGAAAATACCCTCGAGTTTTGGAAATTTCAAAATGCCTGATTTATTCAGATTTTCAAATTGACCCTGATTTATTACCAAAACACCCCTGAAGGACAAATGACGAAAATACCCCTGGGATAGGAACGGACAGAAATGTCCGAAGAGTGAATGTGTATGAGAGAGACTATGGAATGGATGTGCTTTTTTGTGAATTAGGATAGAAAACTTGAAACTTTGAATGATCGAAAGAATCTCTATTAAGCTCTCTTCATAAAATTCTTCGCGAATAATCAGTGAACAAGGACTAATTCATAAAACTTTCTTAAATTTTAGATATGAGTTCTAGAGGACGCGGTCGTCGTGGACGCGGTCGAGGAAGAATGACTGTGTCGGAACCCGTTAGATCGGGTCAAGGGTCTGACAATGAGTTACCACCGCCACCACCACCAGCTGTTGGAGTTGAGCGGCAAGATCAGACGGGGGATGATGCTGTATCGCAGGTTGTGCTGCGAGTTCTTGAGATGGTGGCTGGCGCAGGTGGGAATATGGGAGCTCGGAAATCTGTACCCGAGCGACTCCGAGCCAATGGGGCTGAAGTGTTTCGTGGAGTATCTGGGGTGGCACCCAGTACTGCTGAGTATTGGTTGGAAGCAACGAAACAGATTATGGATGAGTTGGATCTGACCCCTGAGGAGAAACTGAAAGGAATGGTGGCACTGCTACGAGATGAAGCATATCAATGGTGGCTCACAGTTCGGGATGGTGCCACAGCTGAGGATCTGACTTGGGAATATGTTAAGGCAGCATATTAGAAGAAGTATGTCGGCACGCGTTACACTGATGCGCAGAGGAAAGCTTTTCTGGGGCTGGTTCAAGGGAACAAGTCCGTAGCAGAGTACGAAGCTGAATTCCTGAGGTTGAGCGGGTATGCTAGAGGAGTGGTGGCTACGGAGCATGAGCGATGTGTCCGGTTTGAGGATAGATTAAGGGATGACCTGAGGTTGTTAGTCGCTCCACATCAAGAGTGGGAGTTTTCTGCTCTGGTAGAAAAAGCTAAGATAGCTGAAGGGATTAAGGACACTGTGAGGCAGAACACGGATCGAAATAAGCAGAAAAGAGGATTTGGGTCGTCTGGATCATCTAGGAATGTTCAGAAAAGGCCTAGAGTTGATAGGCCGCTAGGTCAGCAAGCTGGTACTGGAGGGCAATATCGTACTTGTGATCAATGTGGGAAGAAGCACTTAGGGGAGTGTTGGAAAAAGACAGGAGGATGCTTTAAGTGTGGGTCAAGGGACCATATGATTAAGAACTATCCTATGAGCCCGGATGGGAATCGACCAGTAGCTCAGAATATTAATCAGGCTGGTAGAGGTGGTCAGCAGCCTCAGCGAGGTCATGGTCTGAATGGCCGAGGTAATGGCGCTGGAAGAGGACGTGGAACACCTGGCAGAGGTGCTAATAATACTGAGGCAAGACAGTCGGGCTTGGTATATGCAGTTCGCCGTAGGGAAGATGGAGACGCGCCGGACGTCATAACCGGTACGTTCCTTATTTGTGGCAAGCCTTATTTTGCTTTGATTGATGTGGGCTCGACCCATTCGTATGTTGCATGTGGAGTAGTGGAAACTCTAGACATAGCCTCTGAACTTTCGGATAGGGAGATGACTGTAGTAAGCCCACAAGGTCAAACGGTAGTGGTAAATAAGATCTTTCGGAGTGTGCCTCTAGAAATTCAAGAAATAGTATTTGCTGCCGACTTGATGGAACTTCCCTTCGGAGAATTCGACCTCATACTTGGTATGGACTGGCTAGTGGAACATCGGGCTGTGTTGGACTGTGCAGCTAAGCGAATGGAATTAAGGACCCCGGAGGATGAGGTGGTCATTATGATAGGAGAAAGAAGAAACTACTTGTCTAATGTAGTTTCTGCTCTAAAGGCTGATAAGATGGTTCGGAAAGGGTGCAAGGCGTTCTTAGCCTTCGTAAGTGCGTTAGATGGAAAGGAAGAAGGCGTCAATGGAGTTAAAACTGTAAGGGATTTTGAAGATGTGTTCCCAGAGTACTTACCAGGAGTACCCCTAGATAGGGAGGTAGAGTTTGGAATTGACTTGCTGCTTGGTACAGCTCCTGTGTCAATTGCTCCGTACAGAATGGCACCTAAGGAGTTGGTTGAGCTCAAGGCTCAAATTCAAGAGTTGCTTGATCGTGGATTTATCCGACCCAGTGTGTCTCCATGGGGAGCACCGGTCTTGTTCGTAAAGAAGAAGGACGGAACTATGCGTATGTGCATAGACTATCGTCAATTGACCATCAAGAACAAGTACCCTTTGCCGAGGATTGACGACTTGTTCGATCAGCTTAAAGGGGCAGCGATTTTCTCAAAGATAGATCTAAGGTCTGGATATCATCAGCTTAAGGTGAAGGAGGTGGATATCCATAAGACAGCTTTTCAGACAAGGTATGGGCATTTTGAGTTCGTTGTAATGCCGTTTGGTTTGACGAACGCCCCAGCTGCGTTCATGGATATGATGAACCGGGTTTTTCAACCATACTTGGATAGGTTCGTCGTTGTGTTTATCGACGACACTTGGTGTATTCTAAGTCTGAAGAGGAGCATGATGAGCATCTCCGAGTGGTGCTGCAAGTGTTAAGGGAGAAGAAGCTATATGCCAAATTCAGCAAGTGTGAATTTTGGCTTAAGGAGGTTGCGTTTTTAGGACATGTGGCGTCTGCAGAAGGAATAAGGGTGGATCCTAGGAAGATTGAAGCGGTGTTAGATTGGAAACCACCTAGGTCGGTGGCAGAGATTCGTAGTTTCTTGGGATTAGCAGGCTACTACAGAAGGTTTGTGGAAGGGTTCTCGTCGATTGCCGCGCCTTTGACGAAGTTATTGAGGAAGGAAGTACCTTTCGTGTGGGGAGATAAGCAACAGGAGAGTTTTGAGAAGCTTAAGAGGGTCTTGACTGAAGCTCCGGTTTTTATTCAGTCGGAGGCAGGGAAGGATTTTGTGGTGTATTGTGATGTGTCCCATACAGGTTTGGGATGTGTTTTGATGCAAGACAGGAAAGTGGTCGCTTATGCGTCTCGACAATTAAGGCCACATGAGGTTAACTACCCAACTCATGATTTGGAATTGGTGGCAGTGGTCTTTGCTCTTAAGGTGTGGAGACACTATATTTATGGAGAAAAGTCGGTAATCTACACAGACCACAAGAGTCTTAAGTACTTATTGACTCAGAAGGAACTGAACCTGAGACAGAGAAGGTGGGTGGAATTACTGAAAGATTATGATTGTTCTATGGAGTATCATCCGGGCAAAGCAAATGTAGTGGCAGATGCCCTAAGTCGGAAGGTTGTGTCGGATCTAAGGGCGATGTTCGCACATCTGAGCTTGTATGATGATGGAAGTCTGCTGGCAGAGTTGCAAGTTAAGCCGACGTGGTTGATTGAAGTAAAGGAAAGTCAGTTGATAGATGATGAGTTAAGTGTTAAGCTACAGCAAGTACATAACGAGGAGTTGAAGGATTATGGTATTAATGACGAGGGAGTATTGTGTTTCAAGGGTAAGGTCTGTATGTCTAAGGATCAGGAGTTAAGACAAAGGATTCTTCAGGAATCGCATAGTAGCCCTTATGCTATGCATCCTGGAGGTAGTAAGTTGTACAGAGACCTAAGAGAACAGTTTTGGTGGCCTGGACTTAAGAAAGAAGTTACAGAATTTGTTGGCAAATGCTTGACGTGTCAGCAAGTTAAGGCTGAACACCAAGTTCCGTCAGGATTACTCCAACCGATAATGATTCCGCAGTGGAAGTGGGAAAGAATTACCATGGACTTCGTTAGTGGGTTTCCCCTTACGCCTACTAAGAAGGACTCGGTATGGGTGATAGTGGACAGGTTGACTAAGTCCACGCACTTCATTCCAGTAAGGGTTGATTATTCTTTGCAGAAGTTGGCAAAGTTGTATGTGGCGGAAATTGTAAGGTTGCATGGAGTGCCAGTGTCAATTATTTCAGATAGGGACCCAAGGTTTACTTCTCGATTTTGGAAAGCGCTACATCAGGCGTTAGGTACTAAATTGGATTTCACTACGGCTTTTCATCCACTGTCTGACGGGCAGTCTGAACGGGTAGTCCAAGTGTTAAAAGGATATGTTGAGGGGCTGTGTGATGGACTTCAGAGGAAGTTGGGAGGAATATTTGCCTCTAGCAGAATTTGCCTACAACAACAGCTATCAGGCCAGTATTCGAATGGCACCGTATGAAGCGTTGTATGGTCAGAAGTGTCGAACTCCTACGTGTTGGACAGAGTTAGGAGAACGTCGAGTTTTGGGTCCAGAGATTGTGGCAGAATCCGAAGAGAAGGTTGAGATAATTCGTGCACGATTGAAGGAAGCATCGGACAGGCAAAAGTCATATGCAGATCTCAAACGAAAGGAAATAGAATTTGATGTGGGAGACCAAGTATTCCTTAAGGTTTCGCCTTGGAAGAAGGTGATGAGATTTGGTCGGAAAGGGAAGCTAAGCCCAAGGTTTATAGGACCCTATCGAGTGTTGAAGCGAGTTGGACCAGTGGCATATCAGTTGGAATTGCCACCCGAGTTGAAGCAGATGCACGACGTATTCCATGTGTCCATGCTACGTCGATATCGATCGGATCCATCTCATGTGGTACCAGTTGAAGAGGTGGAATTAAGGCCAGATCTGTCCTACGAGGAGGAGCCGGTTCAGATCTTGGAACGAGATGTGAAAGTATTACGGAGGAAGTCAGTTCCTCTAGTCAAATTATTACGGAGAAATCATGGATCGGAGGAAGCTTCGTGGGAGCCAGAAGAGGCAATGCGACAGCAATACCCTCACTTGTTTCAGCCAGGTAATTTCGAGGACGAAATTATTTTAAGGGGGTAGAACTGTAATATCCTGAAAATGGGCTTATGCATTTATGCTTAATTATATGAAATAGCATACTTGAGTATGTTGTGAATGTGTATTTATGAATGTTCGTGAACTTTAGAATAATAGGAAATGCCTTAGAAAATTTTTAGATTTTAAGTCTAAAATAGGAAGCTAAGCAAGGTGGCCTTAAGAAAATTTAAAAGTGAAACATGACACACAATTGGGCTTGGAAAAAATGGCTACAAGGCGCCACTTAAGGGCCTAGCATGTGACGCCACATACATGTGCAATTGGGCCAGGGTTTGAGCAATGTGGGAAGCATTGGAGACTTTTATTTTTGCGCCAAAAAGAGGAACTGGGCTAAGGAGGCTTTAAAGGAATTTTTAGGGGATTAATGCCACAAGAAATCATGTGCTAAAGTGGCAATGGATGCCATGTGCAGTGGGGATAAAGGCCTTGGTTCGAACCACGGGAGTGTGTTTTATTTTGCTCTTTGCGTTAAGAAGGGAGACTGGGCTAAGAGGTCTTAAAAGGAATTGTGGGGAGTTTATGTCACAAAGGAGCCAGCAGCAAAGTGGCTTGGGGCGTTATCTGTTGCTTGCAGCAAAGAGGGCTCAGGTTCGAGCCTTGTTGACAGCAGTAGGCGTGTTTTATTTTGCTTTTGGCGTTAAGATAAGGGGGAGCTAGGGAAGAGGCCTTAAAAGAATAAGTGGTGGAGTGATGGCATAAGAACCCGCCTGGTAAAGTGGCTGCAAGGCGCCACTTAAGGCCTGGGATTGACGCCATAAGCTTGGTGCAGGTCTGGAGTTCGAGTTGCAAAGGAAGCAGGAGGAAGCTTTTTATTTTGCTGCAATGAGAGATAGTGATGGACGGTATTAAGGCACTAAAGGAAGGAATTTAATTCCCTTTAAAATTCGGCTAAATAGATAGATAAATATGGAATTATTTTATTTATTTTGAATAAATGGAGATAAAGGATAAATGATGGATAATTGAAGGATTATTTCTATTAATTTTAAACGAAGTGATAAGGATATGAGAGTGATGGCCAAGTAAGGGAGTCCTGGCCTAGTAATTTTGGCAATAGGAGGAAAAGAGAGGCCATTCTGCATTATTTTCTTTTTCTTGAAAGCCTCTGCTGAATTCTCTCTGCCATTATTCTTCTTTTTCCTTTTCAATTCTCCACAAAGCCGAAAACATAATACCCTGGTCTTGCCGAATTTCTCTAAGTTTTATATCTTCCTTTTCTTTCGTTGTAAAACCGAAATCCTCTAAAGTGTTCATCCAAGAGCCGAAATCAATTTAGGCCATAGCCGAATAGCGTGTGGATTCAAGGAAAAGGATTTCCGATTTCATTATTGAGGGTAAGGATTCTCTTGTCATCTTTTTATTTTTCATTTAGCCGAAAGTTCAAGACTAATTCCTTAATGATCTTTGGCCAAACCTTGAAGGAGGATTTTCGGGTTTTCTGCTAAGTCGACTACAATAGGAGGTCTTCGGGATTTTAAGAATCCAAGGTAAGCCACAAGTGATATTCGGCCATAGGCAATTCTACTATGTTTTAGTGTTAGATTAAATCTAACATATGTGTATAGGGCTGTCGACATCTCCATAGTCAAGTGGTGTTTTCGGGAATTAGGATTCACAAGGTAAGTGAATCTGACTTTCGGCCAAGGCCTATTTAGCAACCCAGATCTATTCTTTATTTTATAAAAAGCTGAAACTAACTAGTTCAATGGTTAAGGGTATAGCCGGTTGCAATAAAGAAGCATCATAAAGTCTCGGGATTTGTTTAAGAATCAAATCGGCACTAAGGTAAGTTTTGGGTTACAATAATCCTAATGGGATTTGGTTTTATAGCCGAATGGCTTTTTACTAATATGATTGGGGTTGGCCGAATATAGGCATTAAAGATCTAAAGCAGTAGATTGGATTTTCGGGATTTGCAGTAAACTTGCTAAGTAAATCAGGTGTGTACCCTACACTATTTCTTAATAAGCTTTATGGCTATGTTTAATATATATGTGTTATTAAGAATGTGAAAAATATGGCTAAGGTACCATACAATGGTACAAAGTACTCAGGTATGTTTTCCTACTTCTACTAGGATTATGATTTGATCTAATATGCCATATAGGTGAACATGATAAGAATGTAAAATAAGGCATTATATTGCATGATATGTATGACATGGGGCATTTGGGTGATTATGAAAGGGGAAGTGAATGTGGTGACTATTGTCACGATATATGAATGTGGTGACTTCGGTCACATTATCTGAATGTGGTGTCTCATGACACGAAATACTATCTAGTGGCTATGCCACGAAACTATAAGGGCAATGAGCACATCGACTGCAGCGACTGCCTTCGATGGTGTGTAGCGGATGGAGGGTTGACTTAGTAGTCCCCACGGTGTGCAGGTTGGTGCAGGTGATGTGTAGCGGTTGGTAACTAGGCTTGGGCTTGGGAATGCATCATTAACTGTATATTTTGATATGAATGTGTATGACTTGATATGCCTGAATCTATTTGGACTTAGTGTTTGTGTACACATTGAGTCTGTTGACTCACCCCGTTGTGGGAACATTTTTTAGGTGATGATCAGTAATGGACCGGGTCGGCAGGAGCTTAGTGGTGGCCATGCTCAGCAAGGAATTTTATTTGGACATTTTATTTTTTATTTAAGTACTTTAAATTAATTGGGTTTGTTTTGATGTAATAAGGCCTTAGTATAATTTGTTTCGCATGCATGTTTAATTATTTTACTATGTTACGGAATTTTATCAAATTAAAGTTTAAGTATTTTATTAAAAATAAACCCTAAATGTTTTGACACTTAAATTCACATGATTTTAATTAAAGATAAAACCTATAATTCGACATATCTTTTAACTCAAACGTTTTGAATTTAACAATGGCATCTTTATAAAAACTTATATTCCAAAATAAATTGGTTTTCAACTTGAGCCCAACCCAAATCGAATTTTTCCGAAATCACTTAAAGATTTTCAAAAGAACCAACGAATTTGAACTGTTTCTATTCAAGGAACATACCAGATCTGGTCGAGACTCGTGGGTTGGGTTTGGGGTGTTTCATCAAGAGTGTTGTGTCCTAACTCACTGGATATGACATTTTGTCATCTCGAGATAAGGACTTCCAATAATAAAGACAATATCCGGTATTTGGAAATTTCGAGAAATTGTGCCCTAACTTACTAGGTTCCAATTTTTCATTCAACTCAGATAACCGAATTTCCTTTTTAGGTTTAAATGTACGAATTTTAAATAAAGACAAGCTTAGTTTCGAGGATTTGAAATGTTGTATCCTAACTCACTGGGTATGATATTTTATTCCTTCGAAATAAGCGGGTCTCGACATCTAGTTTAATTCATTCAAGTTTTCAAAAACAAAGAGGATCGTATTTTAAAATTTTTGAGTTTTCGACATTAGAACAATCACTAATCAATCTGGTACCGATTTTGGGCGTTACGATGGTGCTAATCCTTCCACGTATGTAACCGACTCCCGAACCCGTTTTCTTGAATTTCATAAGCCAAAATCAATGTTTTGAAATAAAATGTTTTATAAGGTGATCCGATCACACCTAAGCAAAAAGGGATTGGTGGCGACTCCATTTTCGTTTTTAAAGTCGATCCCCGTTTTTTTTATAATCAACCTTAAAAATGGTTTCGACATATATCATTTGATTTTTGAAAAAGAACTATAATTATTCAAACAATATTACTTGAATAGTTATAAAATTAAATGAATAATTATTATTTTTTATTTATTCATAAAGACACCTATTGAAAGATGTCTCTATGAAGAGACATAAAAATTCCTATAAATGAGAATGGGATTTCATTTGAAAACTACACCAACAAGTTCTAAAAGTTCTTTCTATCATTCCTCATTTTCTAATATTATTTGATTGTTCTAATATACATTGCTTAGTGCTTAGTGGACTATTCTCGTCAGTGCAAAATGAAAATTGTCATTGTAATACCCCAAAAATTACTACAGTAAGAAAGTAAGATATTGTCGTTGATATAGTTAAGTAAGGAAATAAAGTGACAAAAAGGGAAATTTTGGATTATGTCAACATTGGGAAGTATATTATGATATAGTACATTATTAATTCAAGAAATGACTAAATTGTAAAAGTGAGAAAAGTTTTGTTGCCCAAGAGTAAAATTTGAGGGGTTAAAGTGTAAATATGAAAAAGTTGAAGGACCAATAGTGTAAATATTTTAGGGGTGGAATAATCTAGAAACTAAGGAAAATGGATGAATTAGGACCAAATCGAATAGGTGAAGAATTATGAGGGACTAAATTATAATTTTTCCAAATTAAGTGTGACTCAATGATGGAATTTTAAAAGATCATGAAGGGCAAAATGGTCAATTAGTAAGAGAGACAGTTCTAGAATGTAATGATGATTTTGGTGATTTATTAACTAATTAGTTAAATATTATTTTATTACTATTTTACTTAGATATTTATTATTATTTTATTATTTTATTTAGTATATATATATGTGCGGGGGGGGGGGGGGAAGAAAAAAAACAACAACACACCATCCATATTCTTTCCCATGCACCAATGTGAGAAGAAGAGAGAAAGAAAAAAAGTTTTGCTTTCTTTACAAATTGGTCCTTTCACCAAAAATCCACCATTTTATTTAGAATTCAAAAGAATTTCCATAGCCATCAAGAGAGAAAGATGACAAGGAGGCTATGGGGAGCAAGAATATCAAGTTAGATTCAAAGAAATAGGAGTTGGAGGAGAGAGAAAATCAAGTTAAAGATTGAAATCAACAAGACAATGTAAGAACATCAAGATTTCAATATATTTTTAAGTTTGATATTGTTGAAAAAGCTTGTAAATGATGTTATAGTAGAGTTTTCTTATATATGGTCCTATATTCCTGATATGTTAGTGAAGGAAAATAAGAGAAAGTGGTGGGAAATATTGTAGAGAAAGTAAATAAAGGTGTTACAAATTTAAAAATCAACACTTTGCACTATAATAGTTTTAGATAGCAGCAGTAGTCTGATTTTGAAAAATCACCAAACATTTTAGAAACCGAATTAGAGGATAAATAAAATATGGAATTAAATCTTATTGAGTCTAGTTTCTTATAGAAGAAATGGTGTAAGTAATGGAATTGTAAATCATGAGATATAATAGGTTTTGTGAGACAAGGTCAGAATTATTTCGGGTTCCCCTGTTCTGAACTTGGAAAATCATAAAATATTGGATAAAAATAATTAGGGGCTTAAATTTATATTTTTAAAATATTTAATGAGTCTATTTTCAAGAGAAACAAACGGGAACATCATTCGAATTTCGTATGAGGAGATAATTAATTTTTGGTGAAGAAGGGTCGGAACTGTCAAACAGCAGAACATGGGTGAATTTAAAGAATAAATTGTACTTATTGGCTAAACTAAAAATTCTGAAAATTTTATGGTAACAAGATATGTGAGTCTAGTTTCTAAAACATCAAGCAGAACTTAAATTGGAATTCTGTAGCTCAAGATATAAATAATTTAGTGAATATGACGCAAATGGACAGCTTTGAATAAATTTATAAGTAAATAGTGAAATCATAGATAATGTTACTTATAAGCATGTAATATAAACTAAGGATGTGGAATGGAGAGGAGGAGGAGGAAAATATATATAAATATTTGGCTAGCATGGCTAATTTGCATGTTTTAGGCTCAAGGACTACATTGAATAGAAGTAAAACTTTATGGGCAATTTTGTAAAAATGTTAGAAATGACTAAATTGCATGAAATGTATTATTTTATTATTTAAGTTACAAGATTGAATGAAATTATTAATTTTGATCAAGATCGGGTGAAAACATGTTTTAGGGATTAAATTGAAAAGTGTTGAAATTGTGGAAAATTCTAATATTTCAGAGAATTCATAGGCTTTTATCAATATATATGAGAATAATTAGACTTGAAACAAGGATTAAATTACGAGAATTTTATTTTTCTGAGCCTAAGGATGAAATTGTCATTAATTAAAAGCTTAGGGGCAAAATGGTAATTTTGCCTAGAGTATTAATTGAATGTATCAGAATATGAAATGAATGAAAATGATGATCAAATTTATAAAGACCTAGATGACTCAAATGCGAGACTTAAACGTGGAAAAATAAAAGACATCGAATTAGTGAAATTATAAACACGAACAAGCAACGAGGTAAGTTCGTGTAACTTGAATTATATTCTTAAATGCTTGAAATATATTTATATTGATGTGAATATGATTTGAATGTTTATTGTACGATAATTGATGATGTATTGATATTCTTGATGAAAATGGAAAATAAATCCCGGTTGAATGAAAGAAAAATTCGATGGATCTCTGAAATGGAAATGTGCGTACAAGAATATGAATTGACGGACCCGGATTTGTATCACTATAATTCAAACTTTATCATTATTATGTGTTTAATTTACTAATTATGTGATATAAGGAAATACGAGTTGATGGTACATGAAATATTGATATTATGAATTAAGTGACTTATGTTTAGGAAGAAACGGCAAGAGAATGATATTTATCATGACATGTAAATATGTGATTATCTTTGATACGTTGATACAAGGAAATTAAGTATGTTGAGATGAGTAATAAATTCAAGTAAGACATGTCGAGAAAAATAAATATGTTTAAGGGATAATATGTTTGATTTTGATTGGTCCCAAATATGAATGCTAGATGAAATATAATGTCTGATAAATAAATTTGTAAGTCCGGCAATGCTCCGTAACTCTATTTCGGTGATGGATTCAGGTTCGGGGCATTACAGTCATTGGTTTCACTGTATCCTTGAGGTTAATTTGCTTGGAATTTATTTGCACACCGAAGATAGGTGGGGGCGAATATAACCTTAAAGATAGTGGCTTGATACACGCCTTGGAGTCTTGTCCTATTTCTTCTTTTTCTATTCAAGTTCTGTTCATGTGTCTGATATTTTCCTCACCGGAGATTTGTACTAACAATTTTAAGGTTATATTTCATGATGACTACTACAACACACAAAAGTGGAACACTAAGGGAGTTGGCTTCCAACTTTGTCAAACTTAATCGGTTTGATGGTAGCAATTTCCGACGATGGCAGAAAAAGATTCACTTCTTATTATCAACTTTGAAGATTGCCTATGTTTTGGATACTTCAAGACTTGAAGAAAATAAAAATGAATCTGTTGCTGCAACCCGAGAAAGAAAAAAATGGGACAATGTTGATTACATGTGCATGGGCCACATATTGAATGATTTATTTGATAGTTTGTTCAACACCTACCAAAATGATGTCACCACTAAAGAATTATGGGACAAATTGGAGACAAGATACATGATCAAATATGCTACAAGTAAGAAATTTATCGTCAATCGTTTCAATAATTATCAAATGGTTGATGGTTGTTCTATTATGGAACAATTCCGTGATATTGAAAAGATGTTGAATCAATTTAAGCAATATGATGTGAAAATGGATGAAATGATTGTTGTATCCACCATAATAGACAAACTTCCTTCATCTTGGAAAGACTTTAAAAGAAGTCTAAAACATAAGAAAGAGGAAATATCTCTTGAGGCTTTGACGAATCATCTTCGTATTGAAGAAGAATATCGAAAGCAAGATTAGAATCTAAATTCTGTAAATGCAAAATTTCATGTTACGAAGGAAGTATAGACTACAAAACCATTCAAGAGAAAGTTCAAACAGACTAATAAAGCACCTAGTTCAAAAAGAAACAAAAGGGCTTATGCTATCATTGTGGTAAGCCGGGACATTTCAAGAATGAATGTTGATTTTTAAAGAAGAAATCACCTTCTAAGGCTGATAATAACGAAAAGTTCGTTGCAATGATATCTAAAATTAATATGGCACAAGATGATAATGCATGGTGGATTGATATCGGAGCAACCAAACATGTGTGCAAAGACAAAAACATGTTCACAAAGTTCACACAATGTGAAAATGACAATGTCTTGTACATGAGAAATTCTTCCACCGCAACAATCAAAGGCAAAGGATCTGTTGAACTGCAATTCACTTCTGGAAAGGTTTTAACCTTGAATGACGTACTTTATTTACCAAAAGTTAGGAAGAATTTAGTGTTTAGAAATCTACTGAATAAGTTTGGTTTCAAACTTGTTTTTGAAGCAGGTAAGTCTATTTTGTCTAAGGGATGAATTTTTGTAAGGAAATGATATATGTATGATATCATGTTCAAACTCAATATTATTAATAAGAACAAAAATATTATTTCTGTTTATATGGTTGAATCTTCTTGTTTATGGCATTATAGATTAGGTCATTTGAATTATAGAAAATTGAATGGCGTGCATAAGTTAGATTTAATTCCTAATTTTAACAATAATATTGAAAAATGCAATACATTTATGTTGACTAAAGTTACAAAAAAACCTTTTCCCTAAGGTTAAAAGGAAAATAAAATTGCTTGATTTGATACATAGTGATTTATGTGACATGCATAATACTCCTACATTAAGTGGAAAGAAATATTTTATTACTTTTATTGATGATTGTTCTAAATATTGCTATGTATATTTATTGCATTCAAAAGATGAAGCGCTTGATAAATTTAAAGTTTATAAATCTGAAGTTGAACTTCAGTGTGAATCATATAACAAGTGTTTTAAGATCGGGTAGAGGTGGAGAATACTATAATTCAAGTTATTTTGAATCCACTGGAATTGTCCATCAAGTTTTAACCCCTTACACACCACAACAAAACGGTGTAGCTAAAAGGAAAAATAGAGTCTTGATTGAAATGGTAAATTCAATGTTATCATATTTAGGTCTTGGACAAGGTTTTTGGGGAGAAGCTCTAATAACTTGTCATATATTGAATAGAGTTCCTAATAAGGAAACTAAAATAACCCCCTATGAACAATGGGAAAAAAGGAAACTAAACCTTAATTATTTGAAGGTTTGGGGCTGTAGAGCTATTGTCAAAGTTCCAACACCTAAACGTAAAAAGTTAGGTGAAATATGAATTGAATGCATATTTATAGAATATGCACATAATAGCAAGGCATATAGATTCATGGTAATTGAACCAAATGATTCAATTTCAATTAATATTGTTATTGAATCAAGAGATGTTATTTTTGGTGAAAATAGATTTAATTCTATTTCAAGTCAGTTACAGCTACAACAATTGATTCATTCTTCAAATGAGAATGAGATTCTATTGGAACAAATTGATAATAATGATGAATATTGTCAAGAATTAATAAGAAGAAAAAGGATTAAAAAGGTAAAAGATTTTGGACCAGATTTCATTATGTTTCTTGTAGAAGGAAGAGGTGAAAGTATATGCAATAAGATACCTTATTGTTATAATACGGAATCTAATCCTATTACATTTGAAGAGGCAATGAAATCTCAAGACTCTACTTTTTGGAAAGAAGCAATAAATGATGAGATGGATTCAATAATGAGAAATCAAACTTAGATCTTAGTTGATCTTCCACCGGGTTCCAAACCAATAGGTTGTAAATGGATCTTCAAAAAAAAATGAAGGTCGATGGAACCATTGATAAATTTAAAGCAAGGTTGGTAGCCAAAGGTTTTACACAAAAACAAAGTATTGATTACTTTGATACCTATGCTCTAGTAGCAAGAATTGCTACAATTAGACTCTTAATATCACTTACCTCTATATATAATTTGGTTGTTCACCAAATAGATGTTAAAACTACATTTTTAAATGGTGAATTGGAAGAGGAAGTGTACATGGAACAACTGGAAGGATTTGTTGTTCCAGGACAGGAGCATAAGGTATGCAAGCTTCTTAAACCTTTATATGGGCTTAAAAAAGCATCAAAACAATGGCACCAAAAGTTTGACAAGGTTGTTTTAGCTAATGACTATAAAATAAATGAATCTGATAAGTGCATATATAGTAAATTTTGAAAATGAAAAAGGTGTCATAATTTGCTTATATGTAGATGACACGCTCATTTTTCGCGCGGATTTGGAACAAATAGAAAACACAAAGAATAAAATAAACGAATCCGATAAATGCATATATAGCAAATTTGAAAATGGAAAAGGTGTCATAATTTGCTTATATGTAGATGACATGCTTATTTTTTGGCACGGATTTGGAACAAATATAAAACACAAAGAAATTCTTGTCAAACAACTTTCCTATGAAGGATATGGGTGTAGCAGATGTTATTATTGGGAATAAAATAACCCGAGATGAAAGCACTATAGCTTTATCACAATCACATTACATTGAAAAGGTGCTTAAAAACCTTGATCTTTTCAGTTGTATACCAGCATCTACACCCATGGATCCTCAAATAAAATTAGTATTTAATATTGGTAGAAAAATTGATCAATTGAAATATGCAAGTCTAATTGGTTGTCTTATGTACATAATGACTTGTACAAGACAAGATATTGCATATGTTATTAGGAAATTGAATAGCTACATAGGTAATCCAAGTAGTTTGCATTGGCAAGCTTTGAATAGAGTACTTAGGTACTTAATGAAAACTATTAACTATGGACTGTGTTATAATGGATATCCTCCAGTTTTAGAAGGGTATTCGGATGCTAGTTGGATTACAAGTTTGGAAGATCATGCATCTACTAGTGGATGGATCTTCATTCTTAGTAAAGGAGCCATTTCTTGGGGTTTCAAAAAACAAACATGTATTACTGATTCCACCATGGCAACAAAATTTATTGCATTAGCCATTGAATCAAAATAAATAGAATGATTAAGAAATTTGCTTTATGATGTACCTTTATGGCCTAAGCCAATTTCACCTATTTCTATCCGTTGTGATAGTGAGGCTACTCTAGCAAAGGCATATAGCCAAGTATATAATGGAAAGTCTAGACACATTGGATTAAGACATAGATATGTCTGACAATTAATCTCTGATGGAGTGATCACTATTAATTATGTGAAGTCAAGTGAAAATTTGGTGGATCCTTTTATAAAAAGTCTTGCTAGAGATGTAATAAAAAGGACCTCAAAAGGGATAGGACTCAAGCCCATTAATTAGAGTCACCCATGATGGAAACTATACTCAACGGTTGGTATAACGTCAAGTCTTGAGTTCAATGAGACAAAGTACATCATTAGTATGTGACTGTTAGCACTATAAAAAAATCCATCCTAAGATTAAAGTGTTATGTACTCGTAATGATAAGGGAAGGATGAGCAATGTACTCTTAATGGACCCATAACATAAATATGTTAGAATGTTATAATTATGGGAACTGTAACACCCCTAACCCATATCCGTTGCCAGAACAGGGTTATGGAGCATTACCAGACTTTACCGATTAATTATGAACGTTTCATAATCTTTAATACATATATCATAACTCATTCATAAAACACTCATATGGTCCCTTATATGGGCCCTCGAAGCCTAAAATAGGCGTTAGAAGTAAATTAGAACTCGACCGGAGACTTCAAGAATTTTTCACAAAATGTCAAAAATTTTCTTAGAAACAGGGGACACACGCACCTGTGGCCAGACCGTGTGGCTCACACAGCTAGGAGACACGCCTGTGTCTTAGGCCATGTGGGCATTCGATATGAGACACACGGCCGTGTCCCAGCCCATGTTCTTACCCGTGTAACTCTCTAACTTGTGCCACATAGCCAACCACACGCCCGTGTGCTAGGCCGTGTACAAAGTGCAGGGGTCACACGGCCAAGCCACACGTTCGTGTGCTAGGCCGTATGCAAAAACTTGGGCATTCTGTTTTGAAATTTCAAAGTGCAAGGGACACACAGCCAAACCACATGCCCATGTGCCAGGCACGGCTGAGACACACGCCCGTGTCTCTGCTCGTGTGGACGAAAATAGGTCATTTAAAGGCCACTTTTCTCACCCTTTTTAACATTAACTTGCACACAACAATCTCATATACCAATATATCCCAACCATGCAACCAATGCAAGCAAAAAAGTTTTCTCAACATGACATAACATCTCAAATATTTCCATTACTTATACTTACCTATTTAACTCATTCCATAGATTTATCAAATTCTATTTCTAACTACTTACATACAAACATCTAAGATTCACAACCACATTTCAATCTATTTCATTGTCAAACCAACTCTATACATGCCATATAAACCAAAATTTACATTGCAAAAACTACCTGATTAATCTAGATAGTGTGGCTTGATGTGTTGATCCGATCCTCCGACCTCACGCTAATTTACAAAGAACATTAAACAACACGAGTAAGCTTAATGAAGCTTAGTAAGTTCATAGGCTTTAAATATAAATCTTACCAAACATACTAAATAATTCTATTAGATTAAGCATTTCACAACATTTCCTGCCAACCACAACTTCAATTGATGAATTCACATGAGCTCAATATCAATAACTATTTAATTTCTTTCACATTAATCCATGTAATACTTACCAATCCTTGTCAAATTAGAGAACGTCTTACGGATTTGAGTACATTGTTTTCTTGATACCATAATCCAACTATGGTCTTATACAATTGCCATGGCCCTGCCATGGTCTTACACTCGTAATGCCATAACCCAGTTATGGTCTTATCATCAGGATGCCATAGCTCAGCTATGGTCTTACACGTATACATATACTACCATGGTCCAACCATGGTCTTACGTTCAAGGTGTCATAACTCAGTTATGGTCTTTTCATTAAAATGCCAAAGCCCAATTATGGTCTTACATTCAAACATTGCCATGGTCCAACCATGGTCTTATCCGTCAATTCATCTTGTGTCACGGAAAGATCGTACTCAATCCTGCGTTCTACTTAATTTGAACTTTCAATTCAATTTTCATATATTTACAATAATCATAATCCAATAACAAAAATATGAAATAATACATCATATCATTCCTAGCTTAACAATTAATCATGAAAGTTCAACCATATAAACTTACCTGGGGTAGTTTGTAGAAGTTGTAGAAGTTCAAGATTTATTCTATTAATTTCCCTTTTTCACGTTTGTCTTCGGGTTCTTGATCTATAATATAAACTTATTCATTCATCAGTATCAAATTCAATTTACAATTTATGCCCTTAAATTTTTGAAATTACACATTTACCCCAATTTTTACGATTTTTACAATTTAGTCCCTTATCAATTTTCCCACCAATTGAGCTAAATCTTCTCAATTAACAATTTATTCCATTATTCTAAGCTATTTTACAGCCTTTGATTCATAGAAATCTAACAGCAAACCCTAATTCTTTTATTCTTCACAATTTAATCCTAATAATCAATTTCTATTGAAATTACTTGATCAAATCATCATATAATAAAATTAAAGCTTCAAATTCATATTAATTCATCATAAACTTCCAGCAATCATCAATGGTAACTTTCAAAATCACTCATGAAATCAAAAACTAATGAAATAGACAATTGGACCTAATTATAAAAGTCTTAAAACATAAAAATTTCAAAGAAAAAGCAAGAATTGAACTCACTTGAAGTAATAATATGCAAAATCAGCTTCTAAGGATCTTATATGGTGTTTTTGGCTGAATAAATATGAAGAATTTTCTAGAAACTCTTTTAATTGTTTATTTATTTGTTTAATTTTGCAAAATTTACAATTTTGTCCCTAGTTCACATTATTTCCTTACTAATTTCTTTATCCCTGCCTATGTAATTTAGACCTAATTGCTCTTTAACTCCTTATTTATTATTTGAGCTATCTAGTCACTATTTCTTTAATTAATAAGTTTTGTACATTTTTCAATTTAGTCCTTTTTAATTAATTAACTATCAAAACGTTAAAATTTTCTAACAAAACTTTAATAATAACCTAATAACACTCCGTAAATATTTATAAAAATATTTACGACTCAGTTTATGAAATTGAGGTCTTGTTTCCTCTTTTTTGAACCAATTAATCTAATAAATATTTCTAAAACATAAATCACTAATTCATAGTTTTTCCTAAATTCATAAATTGCTCATAAACACTAAATAATAAAATTTACGAGCTTATTTGTAGGATTTTAGTGATCTCAAACAACTGTTTTTGACACCACTAAAAATTGGGATGTTACAGGAACACTCTTGATGGGATCTACCTATGCGAGTGGAAGTGTGGCCGCTTCTAGGAGCTCAAGGGCTTGGCTCTGACAACACTCATGAAAAGAAGACACGGAGATATGGCCATAATAGTGTCCCTAGATACTATGCATTGATCGATGTTGAAATCAGTGTGTGAGATGTGTTCGGTTAATCAAATGGAATAATTGGTTTAAAGCTTAGCCTACCATGCAATTTCCATTAACTTTAAAATATTTTCACTAAGTGAAGGTTCAATCGTAAGACACCTTTATTTATGCAAATTGATTTCCAAGAATATCAAAATCTAAAATATTTTGAAAATGGGAGGAGATTGTTGGAACATTTTCAAATATTTATATTATTCCAATAACTATAAATGAATGGGTGTAATTAATCAAAAGATAAATCTTTTGGTTATTAGTCAAAAGTTATATCATTTGATTTTTGAAAAAGAATTATAACTATTCAAACAATATTACTTGAATAGTTATAAAATTAAATGAATAATTATTATTATTTATTTATTCATAAAGACATCTATTGAAAGATGTCTGTATGAAGAGACATGAAAATTCCTATAAATAAGAATGAGATTTCATTTGGAAACTACACCACCAAGTTCTAAAAGTTCTTTCTATCCTTCCTCATTTTCTAATATTATAAGATTGTTCTATAAAGAGTTACTGCAAAAATTTTTTGTAGAAATTGAGTTTCTTATTATATATTGCTTAGTGCTTAGTGGACTATTCTCGTCAGTGCAAAACACAAATAGTCATTGACTTCATTGTATCATTGAGGTTAATTTGCTTAGAACTCATTTGCACACCGAAGATAGGTGGAGGTGAATATAACCTTAAACATAGTGGTTTGATACACACCTTGGAGCCTTGTCCTATTTCTTCTTTTTCTGTTCAAGTTTTATTCGTATATTTGAGATTTTCCTCACCGGAGATTTGTACTAAAGTTTCAACCTCCACCCATCCCTTCCTCCCTCCCCCCCCCCAAAAAAAAAAGTTTTTTAGCTTTTGAGTTTCACAAATCTTCTAACCATAGTTTCAACTCACCAAAAACAAAACACTTTTTTAGCTTCTTAATTTCACAACTCTTTTAACTATACTTTCAACCCTCTCCCCCCTCCCCCTAAAAAATAAAACACACTTCTTTTGATTCTTAATTTCATAAATATTCTAACCATAGTTTCACCAAAAAAAAAAAACAATTCTTTAGCTTCTCAATTTATAAATCTTCTAACCATAGTTTCACAAAAGAACACTTCTTTAGTTCTTAATTTCACAAATCTTCTAATCATAGTTTCAACCACCCAAAAAAACAGTTCTTTTGTTTCTAATTTTCACAACTCGTTTAATAATAGTCCCCTCCCTCCCCCCCAAAAAAATCTTTATTTCTCAATTTCACAACTCTTTTAACCATAGTTCCACAAAAAAAAAAAAAACATTTCTTCATCTTCTCAATTCATAAATCTTCTAACTATAGTTCCACAAAAAAAAAACTTTTTTAACTTTTTAATTTCATATTTTCTAACCAATATTTCAACACACTTTAGCTTCTCAATTTCACAAATCTTCTAACCATAGTTTCAAACCCTTGCCCCCCCCAAAAAAAATAGTTCTTTAGTTTCTCAATTTCATAACTATTTTAACCATAATTTCACCCCCCCAAAAGACAATTATTTAGCTTCTTAATTTCAAAAATTTTCTAACCATAGTTTCAACCCTTCCCCCCCCCCCGGCGAAAAAAACAACAGTTTTTTATCTTCTCAATTTCACAACTCTTTTAACCATAATTTCTACCCTCCCAACAAAGAAACAATTCATTAGCTTCTTAATTTAACAAATCTTCTAACCATGGTTTCAACCCTTCCCCCACCCAAAAACCACTTATTCAGCTTCTAAATTTCACAACTCTTTTAACCATTGTTTCAACCCCCCCAAAAAAACACTTTTTTAGCTTCTAAATTTCAAAAATCTTCTAACCATAGTTTCAAACCCCGTAAAAAAAACACTTCTTTAGCTTCTTAAAGATGTAGTCGTAACTAACTAAAAATCTGACTAATGCAAATGCACCTATCAATTAATAGTATAGCTTCGGTGAGCAAAGATATCATTCCCACGAAGACTAAAAGTACTAGTAATTACCGTCTTTCTATTATTTAACCGATAAATTGGAGTGATTAATTGAAACTAAAATAAACTAAACCAATTAACTAAAGAACACGACAAAGAACAATTTAGGAAAATCAACGATTAACAACCAATAAGCGAGAAAATACCCAAGAAAGAATACACCTAGACTTCATCTATCATTATCAATCTATAAAACGCAATTTCTTCACTTAATATGTAACACCCCAAACCCGGCCCATACACCAGGACCGGATCTGGTATGTCAATAAGGAAATTTTATAAAACATGTTGTATTTTCAGAAGATATTATTATTTTTTCTTATGTTTAATCTTTTTATTGGGGAAAAATAAATAGTTGGTAGTTTAAATAAAATATGCTTTTACAAATTAAAACCCAAATTTAAATACATGTCTTAGTTTAATTGAAATAAGAACTTAAATAACTAAAAGTAATTAAAGCCCATAATAAAACAAAATATAAACTGGTGACCCATGGCCTTATTACATCGAAGTTTAAAATCCATTAATTAAAATAAAATATAAAATAATTAACTTGAGTCTTTTTGCCAAATCTACATATTCTTCTGCATGGCCACCTTGCGTTCTTCTCCAGCCCGGTCCGAAGCACTAGGTATCACCTGAAATGTTAATTAATAGGGTGAGTCGCGAGACTCATTGTGCAACCCTCATGCACCACTAGATTTTGGGCCTTAGGCCCATAAAACAGATTAATAATTTCATTTATATAAATAACAAATAATATGCAAGGCCCAACCCATTTGCCTAGGTTTCCATCTGCTACACGCCCCCGTACCAACCGTTCACACCATTCGGGATTTCTACAATCAACCCACACCGCTACACGCCAAGATGGCAGTCATGCTGCTCATCAACATATCATGGCCGAAGCCCTTATAACAGATCACGGCATTAGCCGCTACAACAGATCACGGTAAAAACCGCTACACATATAACGTATAACTTCCTCCTTCCATCAACCCAACCCATGCAATCACAAAAAATCAATATACTTATATCATTTAATCAGAACATTCACTGACCTGGTGATTTGCTTTTACCCTCTTTGGGTCTCCATCATTAAGCCGAGATTTCGGCATTTATTGTAACATATAAAACTTATAAACATGTACATATTAATTAGATCTAGATGGTGGGGAAGTGTTACACACCTGATTAATGTAGATACCCTTGCTAAACCAATCTACGCTTTGCTTCAAAAAGCCGAAAAGATGTGAAAATAGGCCTATCCTATATTCGGCCATAGTTAGTATTCTACCCGATTTTATATATATGAATAAACAAATCCTCTTACCTTGAAATCCCGAATGTAACACGGTTCTATACTTAGAGATCTATGAGTTTCAGCTTCTAGGAAAAATCCCGGAAAGATGATTTATCGCACTTTCGGCTTTTGAAAGAACTAATAATTGAAAAGATGGCTAAGGGAGATTCGGCCAATGAATATTAAGGAGAAGAATAGGTGTAGTTTCGGCTTTTGAATCAAAGTGAAGATGAGGGAATAGGCTTAGAGATTTCAGCTTTTGCAGAGAATGAAGAAGAAGATGGAACTTTAGGAGTTTTCGGCTTTTACTCAGAGAAGAAGAGAAAAGAATGAGAGAAAAACCCCAAATGCCAAAATTGAAGAGATATTCCCCCTATTTATAGAAATTTCGGCACTTACCTAACCTTGCAGATAAATCCTATCTTTTCTCCTTTATCTTAATCTCCTGGCTCATCTAAAAGAGACTTAAATATCTCTAACTCCTCCCTCCTTTATCAGCATATTATCTACATATTTTAAACATTAAAATCCCTAAATTTTAGCCTTTATCTGCTTATTATCCTCATAAAATAAATTCCTAAATAATAGCCTTTATCTGCTTATTATCCACATATTTTAAACATTAAAACCCCTAAACTTTAGCCTTGTTGCCATCCATTCCACCTAATCCTAATGCCCAAAATTTAGCTAACTTAAGTTAAAAGAATTGGGCTCCATGAAACTTAAATTTGGGCCCCTTACTCCCTTGTGTGGCGTCACCTCCTAAGATTGGGCCACAAGCCCACTTTGGTATTTTAAACGTAGATACTACCTTTTAAAGCTCTATAATGCCCAAACAGAAAATTTTAATCAAGGCCTCTACCTAAGCCTGAGCCCAATTTGGACCCCTAACACTTAAATTAACATATTAAACATATCCTACCTATTAAACGCATAGGCCCAAAAATTCAAGATGTTACATAATATCTTGATCCGTAAAAATCTCTAAATTATGCTAATATCTCTATTCAAGACTAAGAGCAACTAACTCTAGTTTGATTAATTGAAACTTATTTCTAATTAAAACCCCTATTATCGCATTAACTCAATTTATAGTATGTCATCCTATTTCTAGGATTGCATGCAACTCCACTCAATTACACTAGATCTACTCTTAAACAGGGTCTATTCCTCCTCTGATTTAAGCACATCAAACATGGATTAATAGTATAGAAATATTAAACCAAAAATTAAGCACACATAATTGAGAATAAGATTTAAGTCTTTATTACGTAAAAATAGAAATCAAATAACATAATCCATCATAGGGTTCATCTCCCCAAGATATTTAGAAAATTAGTTCATGCTAGCAAATAAAAACAACCCAAAGATAGTATAACCACAAGAAACAAAGAAATTCATAATAATCTCCAAAGAAATCAAAAGGAAATCTTCAGTCTTGACGGAAATCTGCTTCAAAATCTGTTTCAATTGTAACACCCCTAACCCGGCCTAGACGTTATGGCCGAATTTGGGAATGTTACGTAAGGGTTTTGAAACCAATTTTACCATATTAAAATTTCCCGAATAATTTGTTACTAAAAGAGAGTTTCCGTTTTATAGAATACATTAATTCTATTATATTCATTAAGGAAAATGTCGATAGTCTACTCCTACAATAAAACTTATCTTGCAGCGGAAGTTAGAAATCGTTGTTTTTTTTAAATCTGAGCTTGTGTTTTCGATAAAATATTTGTTTGCGTAAAAACCATTGTTTTCGTAAATCGTTTTGTTAAAAGTCTCAAAATAATAATAATCTAGACCATTTCAAAATCCTAAAATTAAAACTAATAGTCCAGAGAGTCCATAAATTACAAAACTCTCAAAATAATCCAGAATTTAAATCAAACCATTAATTAAACCAGTTCAAGAACTAGTGGTCACCGTTGAGACTCCGTCGTATCGACCCGCCTATGTCTAAGGATTACTTGAACAGAACAGACAAACAGATGTGAGTTTTCATAAACTTAGTGTGTAACTAAACAGAGTCATACATACAAACAAACTCAGATTTCTTAGTATACCAAAACAGAAGCGAACATAAGTCCTTAATAGAATCAGATCATATTAGAATCAGGTTATCAAAAACATACAGATATGTAAAGTCTTACCCTCATCCTCTACATACCATCTCTGACCATCCCAATACACCATGTGAGGTATAAAACACCCACCCATCCTTACACACCACATGGTGTCTTTGCAACACTTATCAGAATAGTTTGCAGCCAAGCTGCTAGTATATCGGTGAAATGTCGCTTCACAGAACACTTCCTCCACATATACAAATCCCACCCCATATACAAATGCAGAATACAAATGTACAGATATAATAGAGTTAACATGACCCGCATGCTCGTATACAGATATCATACTTGTTTATACAAAACAGTCAAACATACATATTGGGTTTCCTAAACTAAAATCAGTCTATCAGAATAGCAAATCTCATGCATCAGGGTTTGTTTTGCCCTTACCAACCCTACGGAAGGCTTACAGTCAATTGGAACAACATGTGTGACCCTAGGGAAAATTTTAGAATTTTGGGCCCACATGCTAGTGTGGCTTGCCTGTGTGGTCCCACACGCGCAAATTGGCCTTGCCCAAATGGGCCTACATGCCCAAATCGATATAGCCCGTGTGACCCACGTAGCCACACACTCGCCCGTCACACGGCCGGGCACACGCCAGTATGGCATCGACAGGCCACTTTTTTGGCTTTTGCCGAACCTCATTATCCCGTGTTTTCATTACACACCTGGTTCTTTTTTTATGTGAAAGCAATCTCGATACCACCTGTAATACCCCAAAAAAAATTTTACAGTAAGATATTATCTTTGATATAATAAGGAAATAAAGCGAAAAAAAAGAAAAATTTGGATTATGTCAATATTCGGAAGTATATTATGATATATTACATTATTAATTCAAGAAAGGACTAAATTGTAAAATGAGAAAAGTATTGTTGCCCAAGTGTAAATACTCAAAATTTGAGGGGTTAAAGTGTAAGTATGAAAAAGTTAAAGGACCAATAGTGCAAATATTTTAGGGGTGGAATAATCTAGAAACTAAGGGAAATGGATGAATTAGGACCAAATTGAATAGGTAAAGAATTATGAGGGACTAAATCATAATTTTACCAAATTATGTGATGATTCAATGATGGAATTTTAAAAGATCACAAAGGGCAAAATGGTCAATTGGAAGAGAGAGAAATCTAGAAAGTAATGATGATAGTGATGATATTTTATAATTATTTAATTAGATAAATATTATTTTATTTTGATAAGATATTTTATTATTTATTATTATTTTATTATTATTTATGTAGTATATAAGGAAGGAAAGATGATGAATTATTATCATCTCTTTCCCATGCAAACCAACGTGAGAAGAAGAGAAAGAAAAGAAAGTTTTGCTTTCTTTACAAATTAGTCCTTTCACCAAAAATCCACCATTTTCACTTAGAATTCAAAAGAATTTCCATAGCCATCAAGAGTGAAAGATGACAAGGAGACTATAGGGAGCAAGAATATCAAGTTTGATTCAAGAAATAGAAGCTGGAGGAGAGAGAAAATCAAGTTAAAGATTGAAATCTATAAAACAAGGTAAGAACATCATGTTTTCAATATATTTTTAAGTTTGATATTGTGGAAAAAGCATGGAAATGATGTTAATGTAGAGTTTTCTTATATAAAGTTTTATGTTCTTGATATGTTAGTGAAGGAAAATAAGAGAAAGTAATGGGAAATGTTGTAGAGAAAGGAAATAAAGGTGTTATAAACTTGATAATTAACATTTTGCATTAAAACAGTTTTGGACAGCAGCAGTAGTCTAACTTTGAAAAATCACCAAAAATTGTATAAATTGAATTAGAAGTTGAGTGAGATATAGAATTAAATCTTATTGAGTCTATTTTCATATAAAAGAAACATGGAAAGAAAGGAATTCTGTATTCTGAGATATTTAGATTTTGGTAAGACTGGTTCAGAGTGATTTCGAGATCCCCTGTTCTGACTTGGAAAAATCATCAAAAATTGTATAAAACTAATTTGGGAACATAATTTATATGGTTAGATTCCTTAATGAGTCTAGTTTTAGAATAAATAAACTATAACATCATATGAATTCTATATAAAAATATAATTAATTTTTAGTAAAGAAGGGTCGGAACTGCCAGACAGCAGAACAGGGGTGACTCTAAAGAATAAACTGTACTAATTAGCTAAATCAAAAATTCTGAAAATTTTATGGCAAGAAGATATGCGAGTCTAGTTTCAGGAAAAATTAACGGTTCTTCATTTGGAGTTCTGTAGCTCTGGAAATAAATAATTTAGTGACTATAACTCAAATGGACAGTTTTGAATATACTTATGAGTAATTAATGAAATTATTGATAATGTTACTTATAGCATGTTATATACATTAAAGATGTGGAATGGAGAGGAGGAGGAGGAAAATATATATGAGTATTTAGCTAGCATGTTCTAGGCTCAGGGACTAAATTGAATAAAAGTAAAACTTTATGGGCAATTTTGTAAAAATGTCAAAAATGACCAAATTGCATGAAATGGATTATTTTATTATTTAAATTATAAAATTGAATGAAATTATTAATTTAGATCAAGATAGGGTGAAAATATGTTTTAGGGATTAAATTGAAAAGTGTTGAAATTATGGAAAATTCTGATATTTCATAGAATTCATGGGCTGTTGTCGATATATATGAGAATAATTAGGCTTGGAACAAGGATTAAATTACAAGAATTTTATTTTTCTGAATCTAAGGATGAAATCATCATTAATTAAAAGTTTAGGGGCAAAATGGTAATTTTGCCTAGAGCATTAATTGAATGTATCAGAATATGAAATGAATGAAAATGATGATCAAATTTATCCGGATAACTCAAATACGAGATTTGAACATGGAAAAGAGAAGACATCGAATTAGTGAAACTATAAACATGAGCAAGCAACGAAGTAAGTTTATGTAACTTGAATTATATTCTTAAATGCTTGAAATGTATGTTATTGATGTGAATATAGTTTGAATGTTCATTGTATGAAATTTATGCAATATTGATATATTTGAAAAAGGGGAAGAAATCCCGGTTGAATGAAAGGAAAATTCGATGGATCGCTGAAAAGGAATTGACGGTACAAAGGATCTAGCCCGGACGGGTGATCCTATCCCGATATAGCCCTCCCGAAGAATATGTGTGAAAAGGATCTAGCCCGGACGGGTGATCCTGATATAGCCCTCCCGAAGAATATGTGGAAAATGGATTTAGCCCGGACGGGTAATCCGAATTGGGGTCTGAATTTAGCCTGGACTGGTAATTCAGATCCAAGCTCATTAGAGTAATTGTCGTTGCAGGGGATTTAGCCTAGACTGGTAATCCCGACAATACTCTATGAGTTTATATTACAGGGGATTTAGCCTGGACTGGTAATCCCGCTGTAAGGATGAGGTTCGCGGGAGTGTGCTCTCTTACAGGGGATTTAGCCTGGACTGGTAATCCCGCTGTAAGGATGAGGTTCGCGGGAGTGTGCTCTCTGAAATGGAAATGTGCGCACATGAACATGAATTGACGGACCTGGATTTGTACACTATAAGTGTACTACTAGAAAATCCATCGAAATTCTGAGAAATTCAACGGGATAAATATAGAAAATGACAAGTACTTGAAATCATGAAATTAAACTTGAAAGACATAGAAATGATAATTATTTGATACATTGAAATATGGCATGGAAAATACATGTATGTGAAATTTGCCTGATAATTATGCATATTCAAGATTATGAACTACTACTGGAATAAATATACACTAAACTCATGAAAATGATGGTACTTGAAATATTGTCATAATAAATTGAACAATTTATATTTATGAAGAAACAATAAGAGAATGATATGTATCATGACATGTAAATATAATACTATCTTTGATACGTTGATACAGGAAAATTATGTGTATTAGGACAAGTAATAAATTGAAGCGATACATGTCGAGAAAATAAGTTTGTTAATATTAAAGTACGTTAACCAATGTAGGAAAGTTTTAGGATTTTACGAAAAATTCCCTATGATCCCGATTTAATTCCGGTTGGCTCCTAATGTATGTTTTGGGCTTCGAGGGCCCAATAGAGGGACGTTATGATTATTTTCAGAATATTAACAATAAATGACTCAGAATTATTCGAAAATGTTCAGTAAACTCCGGTAATACCTGCTACTCTATTCCGACAACAGATACGGGTAGAGGGTGTTACATTAGTGGTATCAGAGCTAAGGTTTAGTCGGTTCTCGGACTAAATGTAGTGCATGTGAAAGTCTAGAAATACATGTCATTATATAATTTATGATAGTGTGATATCTTCCAACTCTGATAAGATTTGTTTTACTTATAAAATGAGATGCTTTCCAATCGAGCTAATTCCAATAATGCTGAAAACGATGCTCAAGTATATGAGTAAAAAGTTGATTATGATAAATCAGAATTCATAAAGGCATGAATAAATGTTTTATAATACATGTCGATGATGAACGTTATGTTATAGGTGTTATTAAAATTTTTTTTTTTTTGCTATAAGAAATATTGTACTGATGGTTAAATTACAAAATATACAAAAGTGATATGTGAAGTACATGATAAAGATCATTAGTGAATTACGGATGAACAATGAATTTTTAAAATATTTTACATGTATTAAAGATAATGAAAATATAAGTATATGGATTATTGGAACAAGGGTTATATTGTAAAGTATGTAAACGCATTATGAAAAAAAAAATGTAAAAGTAATATGTGTGTATGATATAATTTGCCCAAGTAGACGAGATTAGAATTACTAAGACATTAGTGATACGTCATTAATGGACCTTAACACACTGATTAAGAGCACGCTAGTGCTTTTCAAATATTAGCATTTTTTTTGCTTTCTGTTTAATAGTGCATAATAATGTACCCCTATATCAGTTCCGTATATTCTAAGTGTCCTGTTTACTCTACTAGGCCTCTGCTAAAAAGGAAAACAATTTTCGTTACAAGGTGAAGAATTATCTCTGATTCATGTTTGAAATATTGAATTAAAAATAAATTGTGAAATGAAAGAATAGAAAATAGATACAAGTGATAAGCTAAGTAAATATATGCAAAAAGGAACTATAGAATTAAAGAATAATAAGTTCATGATCAAAAGAAAATAAGGAAATTTCGAGGACGAAATTTATTTTAAGGGGGAGAGAAATGTAATACCCCAAAAAAAAATTTTACAGTAAGATATTATCTTTGATATAATAAGGAAATAAAGCGAAAAAAAAGAAAAATTTGGATTATGTCAATATTCGGAAGTATATTATGATATATTACATTATTAATTCAAGAAAGGACTAAATTGTAAAATGAGAAAAGTATTGTTGCCCAAGTGTAAATACTCAAAATTTGAGGGGTTAAAGTGTAAGTATGAAAAAGTTAAAGGACCAATAGTGCAAATATTTTAGGGGTGGAATAATCTAGAAACTAAGGGAAATGGATGAATTAGGACCAAATTGAATAGGTAAAGAATTATGAGGGACTAAATCATAATTTTACCAAATTATGTGATGATTCAATGATGGAATTTTAAAAGATCACAAAGGGCAAAATGGTCAATTGGAAGAGAGAGAAATCTAGAAAGTAATGATGATAGTGATGATATTTTATAATTATTTAATTAGATAAATATTATTTTATTTTGATAAGATATTTTATTATTTTTATTATTTTATTATTATTTATGTAGTATATAAGGAAGGAAAGATGATGAATTATTATCATCTCTTTCCCATGCAAACCAACGTGAGAAGAAGAGAAAGAAAAGAAAGTTTTGCTTTCTTTACAAATTAGTCCTTTCACCAAAAATCTACCATTTTCACTTAGAATTCAAAAGAATTTCCATAGCCATCAAGAGTGAAAGATGACAAGGAGACTATAGGGAGCAAGAATATCAAGTTTGATTCAAGAAATAGAAGCTGGAGGAGAGAGAAAATCAAGTTAAAGATTGAAATCTATAAAACAAGGTAAGAACATCATGTTTTCAATATATTTTTAAGTTTGATATTGTGGAAAAAGCATGGAAATGATGTTAATGTAGAGTTTTCTTATATAAAGTTTTATGTTCTTGATATGTTAGTGAAGGAAAATAAGAGAAAGTAATGGGAAATGTTGTAGAGAAAGGAAATAAAGGTGTTATAAACTTGATAATTAACATTTTGCATTAAAACAGTTTTGGACAGCAGCAGTAGTCTAACTTTGAAAAATCACCAAAAATTGTATAAATTGAATTAGAAGTTGAGTGAGATATAGAATTAAATCTTATTGAGTCTATTTTCATATAAAGAAACATGGAAAGAAAGGAATTCTGTATTCTGAGATATTTAGATTTTGGTAAGACTGGTTCAGAGTGATTTCGAGATCCCCTGTTCTGACTTGGAAAAATCATCAAAAATTGTATAAAATAATTTGGGAACATAATTTATATGGTTAGATTCCTTAATGAGTCTAGTTTTAGAATAAATAAACTATAACATCATATGAATTCTATATAAAATATAATTAATTTTTAGTAAAGAAGGGTCGGAACTGCCAGACAGCAGAACAGGGGTGACTCTAAAGAATAAACTGTACTAATTAGCTAAATCAAAAATTCTGAAAATTTTATGGCAAGAAGATATGCGAGTCTAGTTTCAGGAAAAATTAACGGTTCTTCATTTGGAGTTCTGTAGCTCTGGAAATAAATAATTTAGTGACTATAACTCAAATGGACAGTTTTGAATATACTTATGAGTAATTAATGAAATTATTGATAATGTTACTTATAGCATGTTATATACATTAAGGATGTGGAATGGAGAGGAGGAGGAGAAAAATATATATGAGTATTTAGCTAGCATGTTCTAGGCTCAGGGACTAAATTGAATAAAAGTAAAACTTTATGGGCAATTTTGTAAAAATGTCAAAAATGACCAAATTGCATGAAATGGATTATTTTATTATTTAAATTATAAAATTGAATGAAATTATTAATTTAGATCAAGATAGGGTGAAAATATGTTTTAGGGATTAAATTGAAAAGTGTTGAAATTATGGAAAATTCTGATATTTCATAGAATTCATGGGCTGTTGTCGATATATATGAGAATAATTAGGCTTGGAACAAGGATTAAATTACAAGAATTTTATTTTTCTGAATCTAAGGATGAAATCATCATTAATTAAAAGTTTAGGGGCAAAATGGTAATTTTGCCTAGAGCATTAATTGAATGTATCAGAATATGAAATGAATGAAAATGATGATCAAATTTATCCGGATAACTCAAATACGAGATTTGAACATGGAAAAGAGAAGACATCGAATTAGTGAAACTATAAACATGAGCAAGCAACGAAGTAAGTTTATGTAACTTGAATTATATTCTTAAATGCTTGAAATGTATGTTATTGATGTGAATATAGTTTGAATGTTCATTGTATGAAATTTATGCAATATTGATATATTTGATAAAAGGGGAAGAAATCCCGGTTGAATGAAAGGAAAATTCGATGGATCGCTGAAAGGAATTGACGGTACAAAGGATCTAGCCCGGACGGGTGATCCTATCCCGATATAGCCCTCCCGAAGAATATGTGTGAAAAGGATCTAGCCCGGACGGGTGATCCTGATATAGCCCTCCCGAAGAATATGTGGAAAATGGATTTAGCCCGGACGGGTAATCCGAATTGGGGTCTGAATTTAGCCTGGACTGGTAATTCAGATCCAAGCTCATTAGAGTAATTGTCGTTGCAGGGGATTTAGCCTAGACTGGTAATCCCGACAATACTCTATGAGTTTATATTACAGGGGATTTAGCCTGGACTGGTAATCCCGCTGTAAGGATGAGGTTCGCGGGAGTGTGCTCTCTTACAGGGGATTTAGCCTGGACTGGTAATCCCGCTGTAAGGATGAGGTTCGCGGGAGTGTGCTCTCTGAAATGGAAATGTGCGCACATGAACATGAATTGACGGACCTGGATTTGTACACTATAAGTGTACTACTAGAAAATCCATCGAAATTCTGAGAAATTCAACGGGATAAATATAGAAAATGACAAGTACTTGAAATCATGAAATTAAACTTGAAAGACATAGAAATGATAATTATTTGATACATTGAAATATGGCATGGAAAATACATGTATGTGAAATTTGCCTGATAATTATGCATATTCAAGATTATGAACTACTACTGGAATAAATATACACTAAACTCATGAAAATGATGGTACTTGAAATATTGTCATAATAAATTGAACAATTTATATTTATGAAGAAACAATAAGAGAATGATATGTATCATGACATGTAAATATAATACTATCTTTGATACGTTGATACAGGAAAATTATGTGTATTAGGACAAGTAATAAATTGAAGCGATACATGTCGAGAAAATAAGTTTGTTAATATTAAAGTACGTTAACCAATGTAGGAAAGTTTTAGGATTTTACGAAAAATTCCCTATGATCCCGATTTAATTCCGGTTGGCTCCTAATGTATGTTTTGGGCTTCGAGGGCCCAATAGAGGGACGTTATGATTATTTTCAGAATATTAACAATAAATGACTCAGAATTATTCGAAAATGTTCAGTAAACTCCGGTAATACCTGCTACTCTATTCCGACAACAGATACGGGTAGAGGGTGTTACACCACCAGAACCTAAAAATTGACAATACACGCCCCAAATCAGTCCTTAATCCTTAATTAAACTGAAATAAAGAAATCGACTACAGTGAAACTCAAGTATTCATCACTTACCCAACTTCCCGAATGATCCTGACTACGTCTCCGCAGGAGGAGAGTTTTATTCCTCACGATTCACTGCTGCCAATAATCCTTAAATTAATACTAACGAAAAACAACATCGACTTAGGTAAACTTTAACAATTGCCACTAACCTATGTAAAATCTCACTACCTCTACTTAACTAGCCACACGAAGAGATCAGAAATCTGAAGCACCGCGATTTGAATGGAAGATTATGACAGAAACCAGAAGAAAAGAAAAAGAAGGTTTTTGACAGAGGGAGAACAGAAGAACGCCAGATAGAGGAGAAGTTTTGGGAAAAATAAAATAAAATAAAAACTAAAAATAATAAAGAAAATAAAAATAAATCAAATTTAGTACATATCTTAACTTCCCCCACTATTCCACTAACAACCCAACTAACTAAGAATTTCCCTACCACCAAACTTTTATCACATAATCGAAGTAAAAATAAATATCCACGCTCACATGAAGATTCAAACACGAAACCTCAAGGCAAGCTAACACCTTACCACTTGAACCAACAGGCTCATTCTGATATGACTTGACTAACAATAGGATATAAGCCAAACCGCCAACGATAAGGCTGGGGTCAAAAGTAACAGAATTTTCCAAAAGTGGGACTTGAACCCAAGACCTCAAACACACACACAAATCACTTAACCACTGAAGCAGATACTCATTTTTTATAAAACTCATAGAAACAAAGTTAAATTAGTCAGGGCATTACACCAATGGTGTTTTTCGAGTTGTTTTCTTGAGTATTTTATGATGGCTCACTCCCCTCTTCTTACTTTTGTCATATATAGGTCTTAAAATGCCTGAAAAACCTAAAAAAATGCATTTTCCCTTAGGTTTGGAGTGTGATTCCCGATTTCCACATGGTCTGGCCCATGGCCGTGTGGCAGCCCATCTAGTTGACACAATAGTGTGTCCAGCCTATGTGTAATAGCCCAACCCGTGTGGCTCCTAAAACTTGCTCTAATTTTTTTATTTTTCGATTTTCACTAATTTTTCACTCCTTTTGCTCCCAAATGCTCTCCGAAGTATAGAAGCATGAATTTAAAGGATTAGGAGCATAAACTTCACCATTTTAAATTGGTTAATCATCCAAAAACGCATTAAGAATGAGGCTAAAACATGTTAATTTTGGTATTTATCAAATATCCCCACACTTAAGCGTTTGCTTGTCCTCAAGCAAAATCCTCAATCCACAAATAAATTAACCTCCCTCAATTTGTTATTTTCATCACTAATGTTTCAAGATCATTCACAAACAATCATGCATTGGAAATTCAACAAAAAGGACACTAAAGATTCAAGCAGTCCAAGCTGAAATTTTAAAGCACAAAAACATAGGTGTCTCCCATTATCTAAATAATTACCTCAAATTCAAAATCAATAAGAATTGACATCCTCACTCAAGATCATTAAAAGCACTCAAAGTGTTTAAAGTTCAAATATTGTGCACTCAATAGTTGAACAAGAAATGTTATTATCATATGCTTACTTAAAAATCAAATCTCCACCACTATAAAATAAGATGACACACCAATCAAGAGGTCTTTAAAAGGTTGTAATAGGACTTAGGTTAAAGGTATGGAAAAGGCAAAAAAAAGTTGGCTACAATCGAGAATCGAGTTGATAAGTTATCAGACTAGAAAAATCAAATGTTGAAGTAAAAAAATTTACATCAACAAGAAATAAAGAACGAAAATGAGTTTTTCAACACAATATGAATGTAACAATTCAAACTCAATCAATTTTTTTATATTTTTATATTCTTATATTTTTATATTTTTTATTTTTTTATTTTTCCTTTTCCTTTTTTTTCTTTTTCCTTTCTTTTATTTGATTTTTTTTATTTTTTTAAACAAAATAAAATTCAGCAATTCAAATAATGAAACATAGTTAGGCAACTAACCAAATCAAATCTCTACCAAAAGGGAGTCAATAAAAAGGATAATTTTACAACATAGATATTGGTTATGGGTTAACATTAATGGGTTAGAAAAAAAATGTGTTAGGATCAACGGGGTTTACAAAGGGTTAATTCAATTCAATATGTAAGCTTTTTACAGGTTAAGTGGGTTAAATCCTAAGTGCCTCTATCATTTCAGTATATCAGATCAATAATATGGTCTTGACATGCATAATCGAAGCAAGTTCTAGAACTCCAAATCAAGTTGACATACTCACAACCAAAAATAAAATGAGCATGAAATAAAAGATATGCTCTATAGGCTCAAAAGCTCACAAAAATTTATGGTTTTGATGTCAAACTTGCAAATTTAAAATTTCAAAATAATTTTTCAGTTCAGGGAGAAAACCTAAAATTATAATTTCTGAAAAACAACTTATCATGCTTGAGTCTCTTGTGTCTTAAAGTATAAATCACACTATACACAAAAATCCACAAATTATTCCAACACTGAATCAATAAAAATTCCAAATTAAAAGAAATTACTTCAATGTTAGGTTCGAGAAAACTACTTAAACACAAACAATAATTCAGGGGCTATATCGTATAAACATATAAAATCCTCTCCACACTTAAGATATACATTGCGCTCAATGTAAAAACAATTAAAATCAAAGAATAAGTACAATATCATAAGGAGGAAGAGAACTGAAATTGCCCTGAATTTGAATGTGTAACACCCCAAACTCGGCCTAGACGTTATAGTCGAATCTGGAAAAGCTACGTAAAGTAGTTATAAATCCGACTATCGCTTTTTGAAAAAACTTCGTGAACCTTTGCTAAATAAAAACCCATTTTATTTGAAAACATTTGTCATACTTAATAGTTAAAAACTGTTAATTGTTTACATTTTCTAAATAATTCGAATAATTTGCAATGGAAGTTCTTAAGACGTTATATTTTGGAAAATCAGGTTTTTCCTTAAAAACAGTTGCTCCCAGAAAAATAGTCGTTTTTCTTTCTCTTTTAAAAACACGTTTTATCGCATGTCATGCTAAAAATTCCAAAATAAAATCCAAACCAGAAATAAATCCCCAAAATTCCTAAGAGTCCAAAATATACAAAACTTTCAAAATGGAAGTTTAAATAAATCAAATTCTAAGTAAAAGTGGTTTACGGAGAATTGGACATAACCGAGTTCCCGTCGCACCGACCAGCCTAAGTCTGAGTGTTGCCTGAAATTATCAGACAGCAGAGAATAAGATTTTATAAATCAGTGTGTAACTTGTAATAAAATAGAGTTTCAGATTTAATCACATGGCAGAGCAGATACAAACATACATTTTATGTAGATTCAAAATCATGTCAGAATAGTACAAATACAGATACATACAATCCTACTCCCATTCTCTACACACCAGCTCCAACCGTCCCATCACATATGTGGGGTGTAAAACACCCACCTAGCCCTACACATCACTTAGTGTCCTTACGACACTTTTCAAAATAATTGCAACAGTGCTGCCAGTATAATGGTAAGTTATCGCCTCACACGAAACACTTCCCATCCCATAGCTAGATATAAATAGAATAACAGAAATAACAGATATCAGAATTTACATATCATACATGCCTGTATAACAGATGTAAAACATGTTTTATACATAACAGAACATACATATCGCATCACATTACATAAGTTTAGGCATTGTTTACGTCGAGTTTAATACTAACAGATTAACAGAGTTCATGCTTTAAAGCTTATATAACCACATACCGACCCCACGGAAGGCCCGTAGTCGATCGGAATGACATACACGACCCTAGGAAAAAATTTTGAATTTTGGGCCCACACGCCTGGCATACAGCCCACACATGCTCGTATGGTCTACACGGCCCAAATTGGCCTAGACCGTGTCACACATGTCCTCGTACACAGCCATGTGGAGTCGACAGAGCCCAATTTTGGCTTTTGTCCTTTATTGTTTTCCAGGTTTCTCGTTACATACCTAATCCCATTTCAATCGTAACTACAAGAATTGAGTAGTCCAACACCAAATTTGATAGAAACACACGTCAATTAACATGTTCTCTTACCAAATCTAATCGCAAAATGGAAAAATCATGCCAACCAAAATTCCCAAAACAGCTTTTGACGACTTACCCCCAAACGAAGCAACCGAACACCACAGAGCTTAACTTGCCGAATGATCCAATGCCTCGTGAGTTTCCCCTAAAAGAACTCCACGATTAGCAAAACATACAACCCCCAATTATATAGATCCAAAAAGAATCAAGAAAAATAAAAGAACCACCCCACTACATCAAGAACAGATTCAACCACATACGACGCCCCCACCAAAATTGAATGCTACCCAACATCAACTAAAATAACAAAAGAAAGGCAGGAGTTGCTAAAAAAAGAAAGAACAAAAGCTAGAAAATCACTAACTGGAACCGTGTTAAGCAACTTAGTAACAAGCCAAATGAATAAAAAAATGAAAAGAAAGAAAAATGAAAAACAACAAACAAAAGAAAATGTGCGAAAACTGTCGACAGCCACCATTTTCAGCAACTAAAACTTGCAAAAATTGAGGTTTTCGGTATGCACCTGGTCTCACTTTGACGGAAAAACAATGCGGAGACTACCCAGAACTTAATTAACCATTCGGCAATCAATCATTTGATTAAAACGACTAAATAACGCAATGTTAATACTCAATCAATTATGTCGAATAAATCGACACGAGGAAACTTTCAACAATAAACGCTTACCAACAATTCAACAACCGTGCTAAATCGGCACAACATGCGAAGGATTACTTCCCTCCATACTCATGCCTAAGGGAACAAAGCGACTAGTTATCAGAGAGTTTAAGTAAAACAATCAGAGAATTCTCAATTTAACAACGCAACAAAAATCTAACAAAACTTCCTAGAAGTTAAAGGATTCCGACAGAACTTACACAGAAGTCCTCCAATAACTTAAGGGTCTCACTAATTTCTGATATTCACTTGTTGAACACAATCGAAAAGGAGAAATCAAAGAAGTAAAAAGGGAAAGAAAGGAAAAATAAAAAGAAAGAAAAGGAAAAGAAGAAGAAAGAGTACAGAACGTTAACAAAATTTTAATGATGTTTTTGTCTTAACCACCAACGTACTTTCGACAACAAGCAAAAATTCTCCTAACGCATACAGTGGGATTCGAATTCGGGACCAAACATGATACAGACAAATGCTTAACCAGTGAACCAACAGGCTCATTCTTGATATAGATTCATACAGAATTACACTTAACTATATATCGCATGGATAGGAGTTGTTCTAAAAGGATAAAACTTTTAACAATACAACTCGAACTCCAAACCTTAAACATAAAAGTAGAGCATAGGACCATAGATACAGAAATTTAATTACTATAGATTCTCACAATTAAATTCTTAAAATTTTGAGGCGTTACTGTAACACCCCAAACCCGGCCCAAACGCTACAACCGGATCTGGTATGTCACTTAAGGGATTTTACAAAACATGTCGCATTTTGGAAAACAACTACTAGGTTTAAACATTTATACCGAAAACTTAATAATTCATTAATTCATATAAAATATAAAGTTATAAATTACCTTGGTGAATTTTAAACAAAAACTATAATTTCATACATGTCTTAACTTAATTTAAAACATAAAACTTAAAAGCCCAGTAATAAAAGCCCAACATAAAACCAAAACATAAATAATAGTCTAGTGGCCCATGGCCTTATTATAATAAAATTTAAAACTCATTAAATAAAAATATAAAATAATAAACTGGAGTCTTCTTGTTAAATCCAAGAGTTCTTTTGCACGGCCACCTTGCACTTCTCTCTAGCCCGGTCTGATGCACTAGATGCTACCTGAAAATGTTAAGAAATTGGTTGAGTCGCGAGACTCAGTGTGCAACCCTTATGAACCATTAGATTTGGGCCTTAGCCCCACAGAACAAAATAACAGTTTAATATATATATAACAAAAAAATTATGCAAGCCCAACCCAAATCCTAAGTTTCCATCCGCTACACGCCTCCCGTACCAACCGTTCACACCATAGGGGATTTCTACAATCAACCCGCACCGCTACACGCCGTTGATGGCAGTCGTGCTGCTCATCGTCAGAGTTGTGACAGAGTCACCAGGCTGAAATGGCAAAAAGCCACCAGAAACAGAGTTTGTGACAGAGTCACCAGGCTGAAATGGCAAAAAGCCACCAGAAACAGAGTTTGTGACAGAGTCACCAAGCTGAAATGGCAAAAGCCACCAGAACAGATCACTTCCCCTTTTCATCAATTTCCCAACCCCAAGCATACAATGAAATCGTCATACAAAGCATATCGTTTTAACAGGAATAATCACTGAAATAGGACAGAAGTCACTAACCTGTTGATCAGCCTTTACCCTTCAAGGGTTTTCACTTGTTATGCCGGGATTTCGGCATTTAGCAGAGTATAGCAGATTTATACATATGAATATATATTAGCAAACAGTCTAATAGTGAGAAAGGTTACACACCTGATTAATGTCGATACCCTTGCTAGACCGATCTACAACTTTGCTCAAAAAGCCGAAAAGATGTGAAAATAGAGCCTCTCCTATATTCGGCCAAGGGTTAGTAAATCCTGAATTTACACATTGAAACTAATAGATCTTCTTACCTTGAAATCTCGAAAGTAACATGATTCGAGTGCTACCGATCTATAACTCAGAGATCTATGCGATTGACTCCACTAAAGTTCCCTTCAGATTTCGGCACAAATAGGCACCACAGAAGTAATTCGGCAATCACAGGAGATGAGATCTAGGGATTTCAGCTTTTAGGAAAATCCCGGAAAAAGTATGAACAAGAGAAGGCTGATGTGTCTTTGGCTTTTAAAATACTTGAGTGAAGAGTTTCGGTTTCTGACAGGAAAAGAGAAGAAGAAAAGAAAACAAGGAAGAGACTTGAAGATTTTGGCTAGGAAGAAAAAGAATGGAAAGAGTTTCGGCTTTTGAATCAAAGTGAAGATGAGGGATTTGGCTTAGAGATTTCGGCTTTTGCAGAGAATGAAGAGGAAGATGGAACTTTAGGAGTTTTCGGCTTTTACTCAGAGAAGAAGAGAAAAGAATGAGAGAAAAACCCAAATGCCGAAATTGAAGAAATATTCCCCCCTATTTATAGAAATTTCGGCACTTACCTAACCTTGCAGATAAATCCTATCTTTTCTCATTTATCTTAATCTACTAGCTCATCTAAAAGAGACTTAATTATCTCTAACTCCTCCCTCCTTTATCAGCATATTATCCACATATTTTAATCATTAAAATCCCTAAATTTTAGCCTTTATCTGCTTATTATCCACATATTTTAAACATTAAAACCCTTAAATTTTAGCCTTGTTGCCATCCATTCCACCTAATCCTAATGCCCAAAATTTAGCTAACTTAAATTAAAAGAATTGGGCTCCATGAAACTTAAATTTGGGCCCCTTACTCCCTTGTGTGGCGTCACCTCCTAAGATTGGGCCACAAGCCCACTTTGGTATTTTAAACATAGATACTACCTTTTAAACCCTATAATGCCCAAACAGATAATTTTGATCAAGGCCTCTACCTAAGCCTGAGCCCAATTTGGACCCCTAACACTTAAATTAACACATTAAACATATCCACCCATTAAAGCATATGCCCAAAAAATTCAGGATGTTACAGTTACAGATAATTTCAGGTAACCCTCAGACTTAGGTGGGTCGGTGCGACGGGAGCTCGGTTATGTCCAAAATTCCGTAAACTTTGTTTGCTTAAATTTGACTTATTTAAAAATTCTGATTTGAGAGTTTTGTAAGTTTTGGACTCTCTGGACTTTTGGGAATATTTTTGGATTTGGAATTTTATTTTGGGTTTTGGCATGACATTCGATAAAATGATTTTTCAAAAAACGTCCATTTTTCTGCGATCAACTATTTTTAAAAAAACAAATTCGGTTTTCCAAAATATAACGTCTTAAGAACTTTCGCTGCAACTTATTCAATTTATTTAGAAAATGCAATCAATTAACGATTTTTAATTATTAAGTATGACAAACATTTTCAATTAAAACAGGGTTAAATAGCGAAGGTTCACGATGTTTTTCAAAAAGCGAAAGTCAGATTTATAACTAGTTTACGTAATATTTCCAGATTCGACCATAATGTGTAGGCCAAGTTTAGGGTGTTACAAAAAATACTTACGAGCTCGGTTTACAGAAACAAGGTCTCGATACCTAATTTTTTTTAAAATCACTGACTTTCGGTACAAACCACTTGTACTATAACTAATCATTTTATTAGTAGAATTTACCGAATCAAAACTCACTTACACACTGTAGAGGGGGCTAATAGGGGCAGCTTAAAGATGAGTGTAGGGCGGCAAGTAGGGTTGTTTTAGGGGGTTAAATCTGTAACACCCCAAACCCGGCCCAAACGTTACAACCGGATCTGGTATGTCACTTAAGGAAATTTATAACACATGTCGCATTTTGGAAAACATTTGCTAGGTTTAAACCTTTGTTCTGAAAGCTTAGTAAGTCATTAGAGTATAAAATATTAAGTTACCAATTATCTTGGTGGATTTTAAATAAAAACCCAAAATTAATACATGTCTTAACTTAATTGAAAACATAAAACTTGAAAACCCAGTAATAAAAGCCCAACGCAAAATCCAAAACAAAAATAATAGTCTAGTGGCCCGTGGCATTATTACAACCATATTTAGAACCCATTAATAAAAGATATAAAACATTAAACTAAAAGCCTTTTTGCTGAATCCAATTGCTCTTTTGCATGGCCACCTCGCATTCCTCTCCAGCCCGGTCCGATACACTAGGTGTCACCTGAGATAGTTAAATTAAAAGGGTGAGTCGTGAGACTCAGTGTGCAACCCTCATGCACCATTAGATTTGGGCTTTAGCCCCATAAAACAAAATAATCAACATTAAAATACATAACAAAAATAGTATGCAAAGCCCAACCCATAGCCTAGGTGTCCATCCGCTACACACCCCCGTACCAACCATTCACACCATTGGGGATTTCTACAATCAACCCACACCGCTACACGCCTTGATGGCAGTCGTGCTGCTCATCATCAGATCATGGCCGTAGCCACTACAACAGATCACGGCAAAAGCCGCTACAACAGATCACGGTAAATACCGCTACACAGATCACGGTAAAAACCGCTACAACGTATAACTTCCTCCTTTCATCAACCCCAACCCATGCAATCACATAAAATCAATACACTTATATCATTTTATTAGAACATTTACTAACCTGATGATTTGCTTATACCCTCTTTGGGTTTCTGTCGTTATGCCAGGTTTTCGGCATTTATCAGAACATATAAAACTTATAATCATATATTAATCAAACAGATCTAGATGATGTAGAGCATTACACACCTGATATCGCGAAATCCAATATTCTTAGTCGATGTCCTTGTTATCCGGATCTAATATCCTCAATCTACAGCCTTACTCAAAAACCGGAAAAACACATGAAGATTTAGCCCCTTCACAATCGGCCAAGGTTAACAAATCCCAAATTACACGTTACAACTAATAGATCCCTTACCTTGAAATCCCGAGAGTCCTTAAGAAAACGCCACCATCCTTCCTACATTCGGCCATCACCAAAATATTAGACCAAACCGATGATCGCAACCTACCAAGTATCTTATGACATTCGACCAAAGAAAAAGGAACAAGAAAGTGGCCATTCGGCCGAACCTACCACCACCTACCTTCGGCTTTTCCACAAGTCGGCACTACAGATTTCAGCAAGAAAAGATTCGGCTTCTAAGAATAGAGAGTGAACATCAATCGAGACGTTAGAGGGGTAATTCGGTTTAAGAATAATATGAGAAAGAAGGAAATATCGTAAAAACAAACCACAAAGAACTTACCAAACTAGGAAGGAGTATTCGGCTATGGTGCAACTTCAGGAAAAACCAATCTTGAAGATTCGGCTAAGGGAGAAAGAAAGTATGAACAAAGGGAATTCGACTTTTAGGGAAAATATTGAGGAGAGGAGAAAACAACTAGGGAATTTCGGCTTTGAGAAAAAACTAAAGCAAATGGGAGAAGAGAATTTCGGCTAGGTGAGAAAGAAGAGAGAAAAAAAATGAAAGAAAAGATGATCACTTGGCTATTAATTTCGGCAACACACATACCCTTCTCAGAGTTGGATTTTCGGCCAACTCTTCCATCTCTTGATAACTATTATCTCAACCATTATCCTTCCTTTAGATGAGACCTCCTTAATACCAACTCTTCTATTCCTTATTATCAGCTTTTAATTAATCAAGATAAAAGAATTTAAACTCCTAAATATAGCACATGTGCCGTCCCTTCTCCCCCCCTTGGAGTGCCTAATTTTGACCCAAAAACTTGGGCCTAAATCCACCAAAATTTGGGCCCTTCATTAAGCACAACTGACGCCACCCTTTCTTACCTTGTGGCGCCCCTAAACTTTGGGCCCCAAGCCCACATTTGACATTATTTTCCTAGCTTCCTTCCATTTAACCTCATAATGCCCAAACATAAATGTTTTACTGAGATTTTAGCCCATTCCTGAGCCCAATTAGTACCCTAAATCCTCAATTTAACATATTTAAGCATACGAACACATGAAATGCACAGATCCAATTATTCAGGATGTTACAAAATCAACCAGCAAAGTGGCTGGAGAAACAAAAATAAAATCTTTAGTAATGGGACAGCACAACTGTAGTGAAATCCTAGAGAAAAGTGAAAAATTTTAGAGGAGGAAGATGAAAGGGGCAATAAGAGGAGTGATCAAACAAAGGAAAAATCTAAAAAATCCAAGAAAAAGTGATATAAATACCTAGGGTTACTAGGCTTAGACGGCACAGAAGTAAGAGAGAGAGAAATTAGTAAAATTTAAGATAATTTGCAAGGGAAAAGAATCAAACTCATGTCCTTGAGCTAATTGCACTGTCTCCTTATTTTCTTTTGACCACTAAACCAACTACTCATCCTTGAAACAATGTTACATTCTTTAAAAAAATTTGGGATATTACAAGCAATCTTCAAATTACTAAGCATCTCTAAACCCTCTAATTCCTTGTTATTAAATTTATCAATAGCTTACGAATTAAGTGGGTATAATAGAATTGTGATGGGTCGTAACTAAATTCATTGAGAAATTTATTAATATGACCTTGTATACTCGCAATTCACTGCACTTCTTTATATATTTAATTGCATTGTTTATATATTTAATTGCATTGTTTATCTACATTGGTGCATACACATCGAAGGGCAATCATTTTCCATAGCAATGAAGCATATCGCCATCGACCTCCACTTCATTCATGATCAAGTACATGACAAGTTAGTTGTATCCAAGCACCTTAACTCTGACTAGGCCGCTAACATTCTCACCAAATCATTTCCTCATACTTCCTTTGATCGCATAATCAATAAGTTGATTGTTGTCGATGTAATCCCCAACTTGTGAGGGTGTAAAAAGATGCATGAAGAATTGATCTTCCTCCCTTAATTGCAGCCTTACCTTTAGCATTAGTTTTTTTTTATTTTGTTTATGTTTTTTGTTCCTAGTTTATTGCCTTTATTCCGTAAACATTTCACAAATTGATTATTTTTGTTAAGAACATTATGGTAGGGAATTGAGTGTATGCCTTTATATACTCACAAATATCACTGAATTAATCTGAATTCAAAATAAATTGAATCTAACATGATCTTGATAAATAATACAAAATTATTTTAATTTAAAATGATCAAAACCCAAAATAATCTAAAACCATAATGACCCAACTCAAAATACTTAAACCTCAAAAACAAATGATCAGAATCCAAAACAATTTGAAATTGAAATTGGGTTAAACCCAAAATAACTTGAATTCAAATTTAACTGAATGGGCATTATCCCTAAAATTTTAAAACAATCCAATAGATCAAAACTAATGCATCCCAGAATCAACCCAACCTGTTTAATTAACAATTTAGCCTAACTACCAACTTTAGCAACTCGCCCACCAAATGACATTAACAAAGGAGTCCTTCCTATGCTGGTTGGTACAATTGTGAAGACAATGACTAATTACGCTTAACTTAGGATTTACTTTTGTTATTTAGGACTAGGCTTTTTTGGCCCAACTTGAGCTCATTGGTTAGAAATTTTGTATTTTCTTTCTAGGATTTGGTAGTACTTTTTTTTGGTAAACTAAACCTAAGTCATTAAGCTATTAGTAAGTTTATATTTTGATCACTCAATTTTAAAAAGTTACAAAATGGTCATTAGTCTATTTGAAAGTTTTCATTTAAGTCATTGGGTTGTTAAAATCATTGCTATGTGGCTTTCTTTGTTCACACCACTTACACCAATCGAAAGCTCTCATTTTTCTTCTTTTCTATAGTTCAATTTTTTTTCATGCAACAGTTTTGAATGTTACGAATCTGTGAACCAAAATCCAAACAGTTTTCTTCTACGATCTCCAACATTGACAGTCAAATCGACTTGGATATGATGTATGTTCTTCTACTTATCAATGGGTATTGATCTACCATACCGATTGTTGAATCATTGCACAAAGCTCACTAGCTAGACTTTTGGAAAAAAAAAACATAACAGCTCAATGACTTAAATAAAAACTTTCAAATAGTTCAGTAACTTAAATGAAAACTTTCGAATAGCTCTGTGACCATTTTGTAATTTTTTGAAGTTAAATAATCAAAACGTAAACTTACTAATAGTTTAATGACCTTAAGGGTAAATTACCCATATTTTTCTAATAAATTTTTTTGGGGCATAATTAACTAATCCTCCATGTCTTTTTTATGGTACTTAAAGATTAATCATTTAAAATTTGTGGTTATCCCTCTTATTAATATGATGTACAAAATTTAGATCCCATCATTTGCTTAAGGTGTGTTTTACTATTGGATCAAGTTAGATGAATTTTCACTATTATTTGAAAAAAGAGACCAATTATTGAAGCAGTCTAACATCAACCTGTGTATATTGATAGACAGTTAAATTTTTTTATCTTTATAGTTCAAGGGATGAGACTCAAGTCAGCATCAATAGGAAACATGTTAGGTAAATACTAGTACTAGGGCATGGTGCACATGCTACGAGTAAATGCTGGAAGAAGAAATGATATGATGGCCAGCTAGGTGGGCAATTGATCTTTTATAAGCTGCTATAAATGAACTTTTCATTATCATCAAATTAAAAGCAAATACAGTATAACTTCAATAATTCTATTCACTTAAGCCTTTCTACTCATAGGAAGAAAATACCCAGCCTTTACGCTTCCTTTGGATCCGAGAGCGGGCTGAGCAAAACTGAAACCAAAAATTATAAAGAAAAGGAAAAAGGAAAAAGAAAAAAAGTTTGATTCTCTTATTGGTTGTGTAGGGGAAAAGAAGGCACAAACACGTGCCTTCCTTGGGAATTTAGTTTCCTTTGTGTTTTCGTCAAGTGGAAATCCCCTTTTCCTTTTCCCTCTGCACTTCTTGCGAGCCATATTTATTTGAATGATTTTGAAGTTAAGCTAATTACATTCAATATTAATAATTGAGTTAAAATCACAAAATAAGTTTAAAGTATCGTAGAAGTCTTTATATTAAAAGTTAGATTGTATTTTATTTAAAAAATAAATAAATTAGCCCTATTAAAGAGTAAATTAGTTTTTTTTGTAAAAAAAATTCATCCATTTTTACTATTAAAAACTGACATGACTGACAAAATAACTAGACAGTTACATATAACATGTCACATGTACCTTATATTGATATATATGAACTAGTTTTTAATAATAGAAATGGATGAAATTCTTATAAAACAATCAAATTTATCTTTAATTTAACTAGAGACAAAATACAATGTAACTTATAATACAAGTATTTTCATGTTATTTTTACCCAGAAATAACAATTATAAAGTGGTGTATGTTATTTCAATCCCTATAAAGTCCTTAGGAATGCTTGTCATGCTGCACTCAACATTCAATTTATGTCTTTTGTGTCCAATGGATAGCTTCTTAAGTGGAAGTGTGGGCATTGAAACTGGACGGACATGCAAGTTAATTGGGTGGTCCACTTGCCATGTTTCATCTGCTGACGAAACTGAAACCAACAAACAAGAAAATATATATTTTTTTCAATAATATCTAACCATCATCCCAAAACAGCAGCCAGCTTGCTCCCATTTACAAAAGTTTACCTATCTCGTCCCAAACGGATATATTCAGACTGTGTTTAAATTTTAAATTTTAAGAATTTTCATATATTTAGAAGGTTTTTGGAGAATTCTCTCTTTATACACCTGAGATTGCCAAGCCAAAACTAATTTCAGGGCATAAAATTTATAACATTAAATTACAGGCAGTAATAAGAACAAGAAAATAAAGTAAGGCTGCAAATACAATGGCTGTACCTCACTTCCCTAACCCACATTGACAAATTGTTATCATCATCACCCCACCCACCCAAAACTGCTCCTTACAAGACTACAAACAAACCAGGACCATTTTGAAAATTAAAAAGAAAAAGATGAACTCCCTTTGATTAGTAGTAACTCAACAATCTTGTCATAATATCTACCAGTAAATCCAACAGAGAAAACCAAAAAGAAATAGTAATATGAAATTGCAGCTTCACATGACAGAACATGCATTTGGGTTTTCATCACTGAACATGGTGATGTAAGGATCTTCATATCTAGTGACGGTAGCAGTGCTGCTTACATTGTTGTCTACTTTCCTAACATAACCAGGAGGTGCCTTCTTGTCATAAGCAGTAACAGCGTAAGGTTGAGCCACCAGATTGTAAGGAACATAAGGCCAAATCTCAGCCTTTTTCCCTGTTGACTTAGCTTTCTTCAACACTTTGTTGGCTTCAACATATCCCGTTACAGTCACCTTCTGCTGTTTCCTGTTTATGTTCACCGATTTCACTCCTGCAAAAAAAAAAAAAAATTTAATTACATTTCAGTCCTCCACCCCCACCCCTCAAAAAGAAAGGAGATCAAAAGGAAGAAATATATGTATATACCATTCAATGAAGAGAGGGCTTTCTTGACCTTGAGTTCACAACCATCACAGTCCATCCTCACCTTCAGCTCTACTGTCTGCAATTGTTTTCTCTTCTTGTGTTTATGACCAGTACTGCTCATTAAATCAGACAAATACTCCAAAGTGCCTGAAACCCCCATGTCTTTTTTTTGGTTCAATTACTAATGAAGGATGTTTGGCTTCTGCCTTTTGAAATATGAGAATTTATGTATATTTATAAGCACAGAAGAAAGAAGCTGCAAGGGAACTTCCCTGAAATATAATCATTTAAAGGGGGATTAGATTATAACATCATCTATTATTACTATTTTTATAATGCATAAAACTCATACTTTATAAACTTTGCTGTATCTAATATTTATATATAAGAAACACATACATACACAAATTATTGGTTCTTACTTTTATATACCTTCAGTTTGATTTTTTACATTCATCAATAGACAGAGAGAAAAAAGTTGTGGGTCCATAGTGAAAGGAGCAGCAACAAAAGTTATTTTAGAGGGATCATTGCATGATTTTTTATTTATTTATTTTCCTGTTCATTGATATGTCTTTTAATTACTGTAAAAAGCATGATTTGTTCTTAACAAGGACACCTCTTTGTGCTTAGCTTTGGAGGTAAGAAAATTTTAAGACATTTTGCAAAACTGCCCTTGGGCTGTTTGGTATTTACTAATTTTGGATAATGTTTATGGTGGTTATAATAATTGGTCGGAATTTGGATGTTTTAACTGATATAGGACAAGCAAGGACAATATGCTCAATGACTCATGATTTGTCCCATTGAATAATATTGGTAAAACATCTCTTCGGTCTCTTTCAATTTTGATATTAAACATATTGGTCCTTTTTCTAAAAAAAATCATAGTAATTTAATTCTATCAATTTTAAAAGTGAGCAACTAAGAACAATTAATCACAATACTAATGTTTTTCATCAATTATACATATTTGTATTTGTGCAATAATAAATTTACCCCTCAAAATTTACATGTTCTATCAATTTGGTCTTGATTTAACAAATTTATCCTACAACATTTATATTTTTTGTCAATTTAATCTTAATTTAACAAATTTAGCCCACAACATTTACACAAAATAATTAACATTAATGATTAAATTTATTATATATACATAATTTTTTTAGATGCTCCCTTTTTAAAGATAAATATGGTGATGTGTGGAATATTTTAATTCAGCATTTTGATTGATTGTTGGTCAAATGATGCTTGCTCAAGTATAGTAAAAATATAGAAAGTTATTTTGTCTAAAAAAACGAGTTAGCTTGTTTATTATTATTTTTACATGAGATGCAATATTTGATTTTTTATATATATATAAAAGAGAGATTAAATCAATGTAAATTTATAGAAGATTACACTATATTAGGAAGATTTTTATGTAGTACTTGAAGGATTTTATTCGGTGGTTGTTTGAATATATTTTTACCCAACGGTGTTGAAAGCATCATTTTTGCCAAACTATCCACCATTTTGTTGTCCTCTTTGAACATATGATCTTGCTAAAGTAAGTCCTTAATGGTGTGTATCACTACTGAGTAATCGTGTTTCTCTCCAATTGCTTGAATTTATTGAAAGCTTCTCTACTATATGTCTCAAGGTCACATTCTTCATATCAAGACTCCAAGCAATTTGGAGCCTATCCAAAATACCTCATAGCTTCGCTATGATCGACAAACAATGCCCAATATTTCTTGTGAACCCCGCAATCTAAAATTCATTATAACAGCATTATCAAAATTCTGACACACAGTAATTTTTAATTCTTAATTGTTATTATATGTACTAATTTTGATAATCACAAAAGTTTTCTCTCTGATAATTACGGAAGACACAACAACATAATAAATCTTTAAAGGATACAAATTAAAGAAAATGAAAAAAACCGCTTTAAATTTTTAAGAAATTTAAATGAGAACAATGGTATCGCTGTCTTAAACTTAATAAAAAAATTATATCTAAATCTTTCTGACTCCATTTTGATTTATAGACAACCCTAATTTCTTATTAATTAGAAAAAAAGAAAGGTATTCGGTGAGGTAATAGTGGAATGTCTTCAAGGGCAAAACAGTAAAAAGAAGCGAATACTGGATAACAGGGAAACAGCTAACACAGCTTTGCTGTTAGATTATGGTGGGAAGGGTGAGATGCAGGTTCAACGTCCCCTTAGATTTTTCTCATATAAAAAAAAAAAAAAAAAAGCATTGCAATGTAATGTCTCCCAACAACCAAATGATTTTGGTAGTTTTTGTCCTAATTACAAAATTTGGGATAAATTCATTTTGTTCTAATGCTACAAGAAAAGAAATTAAGAACTATTCCAAATAGAATTAATATTAGTTAAAAATTGAATAAAAAATATTTATATAAACAGATTGGCAATGTGCATACTATAATAACCAGGCTAGGTTTAAATTAGAGACATTAAAAAATAAAATAAAATAAAATAATAGTATGATTAATCATTAATCATAGACTACAAATCATGCAGCTGTCTTTGCATTGTTTCCCCACCAATCTCTTGACAAACATAGATATATACTAATAATTAATGTTATTTATTTAAAACCACCCAACAGAAATCAAATAATTGATGCAATTCCATGAAAAGAAAATTGAGTTGGTGGGGATCTCCAATGCTGGCATGCAATAAAATTCACATTTCTTCCTCTAACTGTGAAATTCATTTTGTCTTCTTTTTTTAATAATGATTATACTTGTTATCTTTTTACCTCACACTTTCTTATTAGATCAATACACCATCGTCCGTACGTAACGAAACAATTTCATCAATGCCTCACTAGAGAAATCCATTTTCATGCAAAAGATGTATTGAGAAGGGCCATTGATGATACTTATCCATCCAACACTCTTCTTCAAGTTGACACACCTTACTAAATTACTTACTTTCACACATGCAAAAATGATTAGAGTCATCTTCATAATTTTGCCATATTTTAGAATAGTAGCAAAATGAGGGGGATATAACCTTCACTCTTGAACGTGTGGCAGCACAGAAGGCACCTTAAAAGGCACTCTTGGATGGCTCTTCGTTTTATTCCATCAGTAGTGGTCGTCCAACTGGTCACGAATTTGATTGGTCATTCATGACTAGCCATCTGCTACATACTGTTCATAAGGACCACTAAAAAATAACAACCTCGTACTACGTCAACAAAAGAAATGTCAGAACAAGACTACATAATACTATGCTTGACAACAATAGATATATAACAAACATGTCACCTAGCCGACCACACGAGCGGGCCACCATCTCTATTGTCAGTGACATGGCAATATCAAACAAGGGGGGCTCCCCTATATATACCCCACACACGAAGAGTAAAGGATCTTCTTCTCCTCTAAGCACTTCACCTAAGAATTTAAACTTGCTCAGCTCCCCCTTTCTCAAACCTTCCTAAGTTATTCCCTCCTCCCTTGTTAACCTCATCTTTCAGCTCTCTACCTGTCACAGGTGAACCGACCTCCAACCAACTACCACTATTTTTTTCTTTCAATCTCCTCCTTGTTAAACACAAATATCAACGTACTTTATGATGGTTTAATTCTTTATTTGTTGATGAAGAATCGTTTTTCCCTCAACCGTAGTACTATATGATATATCATCAAATTATTTGGTTTACTAAGCATGTAAGGATATATGCATTGTAAATGTATGAATTATAGTTAATGTTTTTCCTTTTTGTTTTGGGTGGTTAGATTGGAATTTTATTTTATTTTTTAAGGGGAAAAGAAACAAAGAAACTTGGGGAGAGGGGAAAGAAGTAGGAAAGGATACAAAAGGAGAACCAATCATGCTATTTCCTAAATAATTATTAAAGTTGTATTTGATTTATTCTGTGAAAATCCAAATTCTTTCCCTACTTTCCCACTCAAACGCAATTAAAGATCAGTTATATAAATATGGTCGTGGATTGAAAGCTTACAAAAAATGAAACATAAATAACATGCACACGAGTAGCAACATCATTATCTTAAAACACTAATTGTTTCTTTAATCTTAAAAGACAAACTTTTCTTTGGGTTGGTTTATAATTTATATATATGCTTTAGAAAAATTGTATACTTCTCTTTTCTTTCGTTTTATCAAATTATGGTAGCTCAGTGCACAAGCATTTGGGGTTTGGTATCACATAATTTTTGTATTATATTTTGGATTGTTTTAGTTTTTCTATTAAAAATATTAAATTAGTCTCCGCATGTTAAATAAACAAGTAAAATATTCTCTTCGTTTAAATTGTATTGTTAAACTTATATTTTGATGTTTACATATAAGGTATAATAATAAATTCAGCCCTCAACATTTGCACGCTTTTTTTTTAAAATTCAGTTTTAATGGGCTGGTATTGTTATTTTTAATAAAAAAATTATAATTTTAAAATTTTTATAACTTTTGTTTATAATTTATATGATTTTTAAATAATTTTTAAAATTTAAAAGGATTTAATTGATTTTTTTTAATTTGTTACTAATACCTTTTTGACCCTTTAGTCTTATTAATTTCAAAAAAATTATTCTACTTCCAATAAAAAAGTAGGGATCAAATTAAATATATGTGTAAAGATTGGGAGCTAAATTTATTATTATACCTTATATATAAACACCAAAACATACATTTAATGTAGGGGTTGTTTTGCTCCTCATCTAACTATTTTTTTCAACAAAAAGAGACTAAAATACAATCCAAATTATAATATAAGAATTTTATGATACTTTTACCAGTTTTTTCCTTTTAAAATTTTTATAATTTAAAAAACATTTCACTAGTTTAAGTAGCTTTTTTGGTTTGCTTTTCTTCTACTATCGTGTGTATATATATTACTTGCAATTACTGAAATTTGTAGGTGTTTATGGAATTTGTGCTAGGTAATTTTTGCTGCACTTGCGGTTACAAATTTGTTTCGATTTGTGCTCCAATTTGCACCTTCACTTGCCTTTGGCGGACTGCTATCTGCTCCTAGTTGTGGTTGTCATTTTCTTCAAATTATTGCTGCCATTGATGCTATTTTATTCCTACCTAAACTCCTTCACTACTACCTATTATTTGCTTTAATTAGTTTATTAATAGATTTTTTTTTCTTTCTATTAAAAAAAATTTGATGTTGTTATTGATTGGTTTGGTTGGATTAGAATAATTAAAGTTATTGTCGACTGAATCTTAGCTTGGTTAGTATTGACATTGTTGCCTATACAGAAAGATACGGATTCGAGCGTGCTGAAGTATATTTATCCTCCTATTTAAGGGTTGGGAGGAACTATAGATAGTTCTAGGCTTATGTATAAAAAAATTAAAGTTACATTTATTAGAACTAATTTAATTTAGATTAATTATATTGTTAGGGTTTATTATATAGGAAATACGATTTAGATTAGTCTAATGTTAGTTTTTGGGTCTTGTAAAATCCAATTAACACTAATTAAGGTATATTGATGAAGGAAATTATGTTTTGTGTAAAATCCAATTAATTATGTTTAACTTTATTAAACATGACTATCTATTTATTTTGATTGAATTTTTATTTGGTTTAGATTTTATAATTTTTAGATATATTGATGAAGGAAATTATGATTTGTGTAAAATTTTGAAAAATTAGAAGCCCCATGTATGTTTTTTTTTTTTTTGGTTAAAGGGTTGAAGCACTTTTGAGAGTAATTATTTTGGGGTTTAAGTTTTCTTTTGATCTAAGTTAATTTTTAAATTTAGTAATCGTTCTTATCTTGGGGTTTGAACTTTTTGTTTGTCTACATTAATCCTTATCTGTATTTTGGTAATTACTTTTTTTTGTGAGAAATTTGTCAAGGAGATGTGCTTTTGTCATAACTCTTTGTGATTACAATGAAGGTTTTGTCAAAGTTGTTAGACATTGCAGTTGCAAATGGATTGTTTCTTTTATCATCCAAAATGTAAGAAAATCAATCTTACACATCTATGCTTTGCAGATGTAATAGGCTCAATTTGTCCGAGCCCATTAATCATTATTAACCAAAACTAAAAAATATAAAAATATAAAAACCCAATAATTTAAAGTCCAAAAAATAATAGTCCTTCAGTCCATTATAAAAAATAATAATAAATAGGCCCAATGCAAACCCAATTAAAATAACCCAAATTAGCCCAATACTAAACCAGCCCAACTGGCCCGAAATTTTCAGAAAACCCTAGAGGTTTCTAGAAGTAGTTAGCGTCGCAGCAGCCTCCAGCTCTCCACACGCGCGCCTCCGCCACAACTGTACCTGCACACAAAGAAGCAAAACAGAAATGACAACAGAAAAGGGGCCAACGAGGCAACAATATACAGTGAATGTAACAGAAAATTGAAAGGAGTTTTGATTTTTCTTTTGATCTTTTTGTTTCGGCTATAAAAGAGAGCCGAATGTAATCTGTGAGAGATCTTTTTTATGATTTATGAATATACAATACAAAAAAATCATGAAAATAGAGAGAATACAAAAAGAAAATAGTTCAAAGGTTAATTTCTATTGATTATTTCTTTTCTCTTTATTCCTTTCATTTTTTTCGAAGTTCTTTAGATACTTGTAAATATTTTTCTATCTTTTTTAAAAACTACATATATATACATGCTTGTTAAAATACGAAAAAAGAAAAGAAAGAAAAAGGAATGCCTGGGGTTTCCGACCGCCGTCCACGGCGGAGTTGCGGCAGGTCTCCAGTGATCTCTGCGGCCGGAATCTGGGTTCTCCCTGAGAGAAAAAGGGACTCATCCCTTCCTTTTTTAAAAAAAAAAGCAGCAAATGATCTTTTTTTTCAGAAATTTCGGCCTTATATGCACATCGAAAACGACGTCGTTTAGAGCCGTGCATTAAGGCTCTAAAACGACGCTGTTTGCCCCCAAGATCCGCGCGTTGACCCGACCCGGGGCAGGACCCGCTCGTTTTCCTTTTGATGGGATAATTATTCTTCAGGTCCTTCCGCATTTTTAGTTTTTTTAATTAAGTCTTCTTTTATTTTAATTTTGCCCAGTAATTTTGCGCAGTTTTAATTTAGCTCCTATTTAAACGCTGCGTTTAATAACTTGGGTAAATTGCGCTTGTCGGAACCATTTTTTGTTTGGAGAAACGGGTCGACTTTAAAAACATGGAGTCGCCACCAATCCTTTTTTTTTAAAGTGTGATTGGGTCACTTTAGTAAACATTTTGGTCTACGAATTTTAAGAAAATGGGCTCGGGAGTCGGTTACGCACGAGGAAGGATTAGCACCCTTGCAACGCCCAAAATTGGTACCTTATTGATTGATTAATGTCCTTAATGTCGAAAATTAGAAAAGATTTTAAAATATGAATCTTTAAAAAAATGTTTGGGTAACTCGGATTGGATATCGAAACTCTCTTGTTCCGAAAAGATGAAATACCATATCCAGCACGATAGGACATGTTGTTTCAAACCCTCGATACCAAGATCATTTCATGATTTCCCAAAACCCATGTATTGCAGTTTGAAAAAGGGTATTTCACTATTTGGGCAAACTAAAAAATCGAAACTCAGCACGATTGGGTACGATTCCTAGAATTTCCAATCATGAAATATTGTCTTTATTTCAGAAAACCCAGTCAAAATTTCTGAAGGATGTTTGGTCGTTTGGACGAATAGAAAATTGAGACCCAGCACGATTGGGCACGAATATCTTGAACTTCCAAACACGAAACATTGCCTTACTTTCAAAAAAACATGATCAAAAGCTTTTAAAGGATCTTTAGTGATTTAGACGAACGAAAAATCGAAGCCCAGCACGATTGGGCACGATTTCCCGAACTCTCAAACACACAATATTACCTTTGTGAAACCCTTTTTATGAATTTTTAAAAAAAATAAGAAAAACATTGAAATGTGAACACGGTTGTAGCAACCAATTTTGGCCCGGGGTCATTAACCCAGGGCCCAAAACCAAACAGAATTAAAAACAGACCCAATAAGCCCAACAATCCAGCCCAAAAAAAAAAAAAAACAAAAGGCCCAGAAGACCCACATCTTTTAGGGTTTCCAGGAAACCCTAGCTCCTAGCCCCCTAGTGCGCCGCGAGCCACCCACCAGTGCCGCAACGCCACAGCCACCAGCACCACGCCTGTTTGTCTGCCACTGCCACTGACCCACTCGCGTCGCCCATACGCCTGCAAGGAGAAGAAAACAAAACAAGAACAATAAAAAATTGTGTAAAACGGCTATAAAAGCCAATGAAAGAACACTGTAACGGGGGCTGGATTTTTGAATCAAAAAAAATACGAGCGCAATACTCTCACAAACAGAATTACCGAAGCAATAACACAAAAAAAAAAAATCAAAACCCAAAAGTCAGATCTGTAAATCGAAGGTATTTCTTTTTTCATTTTTGAATATTTCCTCTTTTTATCCATAAATACATTTAAAAAAAAAAAGAGGAGAAGAGAGGGAGTTTTTACCTTTTCCGACCACCGCGCGCGGTGGCCGGAGTCGACGGTGACCGGCGGTTGACCCATGTCGGAAAGACAGTCGGAGTTCGGCCAAGTGAGAGGGGGTTTGAGAGGTTTCTGAAATTTTTTTTTTTGGAAAGGAGTAAAAATGATTTTTTTGGGAAGGATAGAAGGCTTTTATAGGGTGTCAAAACGGCACCGTTTTGGGCTTGAATCCTATAGCCAAAACGACGTCGTTTCAACCGACCCGACCCGATCCGACCCGCTCTAGCCTAGGATCCGCGTGTTTTATTATGGAGGGGCTAATTGCGCTTTTAGCCCCTCCGCTTTTTCATGTCTGTGCAATCAGTTTTTTTTTTTATTTCGATTTTGACCCGATGATTTTCCATGATTCCAAATTAAGTCCCCCTTTCAGCGCACCGTTTCAGTGAAAGGAATTATTGCTGTTTCGATCCTCCAGATTGTACGCGCGTTGCAAATCAGTACTTTTCCCTTTTAATTTATTTCGAATCGATCCCAAGATTTTATTTTAAATTCAGTTTAATCCCTATTTAGTAATTTGCAATTATTATTATTATTATTATTATTATTATTATTATTATTATTATTATTATTATTATTATTATTATTATTATTATTATTATTATTATTATTATTATTATACTTTTGTTTTACTACTATTATCATCACTATTATTATTGCACCATTATTTGTATATACTATCATTATTACTACTATTATTATTATATGTATTATTGTTATCATTATTATTATCATTATTGTATTATTACTTATACATACTAACTTTATCATCATTATCATTACTATATTTACATTGTTATATTGTACATATTTCGTATTATTATTATTATTATTATTATTATTATTATTATTATTATTATTATTATTATTATATATTATTATTATTATTTTACCTTGTTTTTATCATCATTATTACTATTATTATAATGTTATTTTTATTTATTTATTAATATTATCATATTATTACTTGTATATATACTCACTATTACTATTATTATTATTATTAGTAGTAGTAGTATTAATATTAGTATTATTATTATATCTATTTTCCCTATTATTATTATTTTTATTATTATTGACATTGTTTTATCTTACATTTCTTTGTCATTATCATTTTAATATTATCTGTTAATTTTGATTCGTTATTGCATTATTTTATTGTGTTGCGTTTACTCTCGTATTCGTCATTTTATGTGAATCAGCAAATTTTAAATCGCGTCTCAATGAATTTTTCTTGTGTGTTTGTTTTCACAAAGGTAATATTCATGAGTTTGGAAATTCAAAATTTTGTGCCCAATCGTGCTGGGTGTGACTTTTTGTTTGACCAAACAAATGGATATCCTTTCAACTTTTGTTTCTATTTCCAAATAAGGTGATATTTGCGTATTTGGAAGTTTGAAAAGATCGTGCCCAATCGTGCTGGGTGTGTTTTTTTTTTCTATGACCGAAGGAGCAAATATCATTTCCAAAAATTTCAAAAATGCGTGCTTGGAGAATTTTGGAGACAATCTTGAGTTCAAGGATTTAGATTATCGTGTCCAATCGTGCTGGATGTGAGACTCTATTCCTTCGAAACAAGGGAAACTCGATTTTCGATCAAGTTGTTTAAAATCACAAAAAAAATAGAATAAAATTTCAAAATCTTTTCAAGCTTTGCGACATTAGGACATTGATTAATCAATTTGGTACCAATTTTGGGCGTTGCGAGGGTGCTAATCCTTCCTCGCACGTAACCGATTCCCGAATCTGTTTTCTCGAATATTCGTAGACCAAAATACACCGTTTTAGTAAACTAAAAAGTTTTATTAAAACAAAGGTGATCCGATCACACCTAATAAAAGGTCGGTGGCGACTCCCGTTTTATTCATTTTCAAAACCCAAGGTCGATTCCCGTTTTGTCAAAAAACGGTTACGACAACGGTAATAATAAGGGAGAACAATAATGGGAATAATAATAATAATAATAATAATAATAATAATAATAATAATATGTACATTTATAAATAATGAAAAATAAAAAGATGATAATAACTCTAATGAATGTAACCAAAAAAAATAGTAAAAACAAATAAATATGACACTACAATATAAATATGATAATAGAATAGTAACAACAATAAGCAAAAACATATACCAATAAGAAAATAATAATAATATTAGAATAATAGTATTAAAAAATAGTAGTAAAAAAATATTAATAATAAAAATATAAATATAATAATATAAAAAAAAGAAGTAAGCAAAATAATATATAAAATCATAGTACGTATAATAGAAAGTACATAATTATAATAATAATAGTACTAGTAAAAAACATAACATTTATCAATAAAACAATAATAATAATGCTCAAAAAACAGTAGTGAAAATAAAAGTTATATGAATAGTAACTATAATAATAATTAAAGTGATAGTAAAAAAAATAGTATTAATAAAACATAGTTAAAAAAATAATGATAAAAGTAGTAAGTATAATGATAATAGATAATAAAAACAATAATATATACAATAACAATAGATATAATAGAGAGAATACGGCTATAATAATAATAATATACACATAAAAGTCATAAAAATATTAAAAATAATTAATTTAATGATAAAATAGCCAAAACAAACGAAAAGGGACTAAATCGGATCAAAAACAGAAGCTTCGGGCCAAATTTAAAATAAAAGGAGGTAAAAGGGTGACATTGCAATACGCCGCAATCTGGAGGGGCCAAAATAGCAATAAATCCCTCCCCTAAAACAGTGCGTTCGAAAGGGGCTAAATTGAAATGGGGGAAAATATCAGGTAAAATTAAAAAAAGAAAAAAAGGAAATAGGACACAATTGAAACAGGACGCAAGAAGGGGGACCAAAAGCGCAATTTACCCATTTAGGGCAAATGCGCTCGGATCCAGTGCTGGGTCGGGTCAAACGCGCGGATACCCCTTTCAAATACGGCGTCGTTTCGTTGCTTACTTTAAACCCCCAAAAAAACTTTCTTTCATTTCTTTTTTTCAGTTTCGAAAAAACCAGGAGACCCCCTATTTCTTCCGTTTTGCAGATTAAAGAACAAAAAAAAAACCTTTCCTTTCCAGAACATTTTAACCAAAACAAAGGAGGAAAAAAAAACTCCAAACGCCGCCCCCATGCTCTCTGCTTAGGCGAACCCCTCATCGTAACAGGGCTGTCGCGAAGGCGCTGGTGACAGCGGTCGAAGAGTCCACGGTAAGACCCTCTCGTTCCCCTTCCCTTTTTTGTTTTAAAAAACTTTGTTTGTTTTTCGAAGGTTAGTGGAACTAACCAGTGAAAATCGGAAAAGGTTTTTAACACCCTCTCCTTCTATTTCGCATGCAACAAAAAGGAAAAGAAAAACAAATCGAAATGGATCTGAAATTCGAAAAGAATCGAAATCGGAAGTCACCTTCAAAAATTGCTTTCTAATTTCTCTTTTTTTTTTTTTTGACTTGTGTTTGGGTATGTGGAAATTGAGTATACTGCCTTTTCTATTAAAAAAAACCGTCCCTATTACAAATTTGCTTTGGTTTTTTATAGCCTATTGTTTACAATAGTTTCCTGTTTTTGAGCGTCGTAATAGAGTACACTGTGGAAAGGAGTCGTGCGGCGTGGGGCGTGGCTTTGCTGGCGACAGTCGTGCTGCTCGAAGACTCCCTCCTGACCTAAGGTTCCTTCTCTCTTTTGGATTTGGGCCACTTTGTTTTGGGCCCCTGTTGTTGTGAATTTCGGGATTGCTTTGGAACCCACTGTTGGGCTCCGGGTTCCAAAAATTGGGCCTTACAGCTGCCCCTCTTTGTTCGTTGTCCTATAACGAAAATAGAGCAAAGACTCTAAAAGGACCAATTTTGCCCTGTATTGCTGAGTCCTGACTTGACGTTTCTTTCCTTCAGGTAGCCTTGCTTTGACCCACTGCATCTTCAGGGGTATAGAAATTTTGTTCCGATCTACTCCACTCCTGCTCAGTGGAGATAAAATCTGCTATTCTTTAGCCTGTTACCTTACTGCTTAGGGAATTAAAGCTCATCGTCTTCGATCTGCTCCACTCCTGCTCAGTGGAGATAAGATCTGCTATCTTTAGCATGTTACCCTACTGCTTAGGGAATTAAAGCTCTGTAATTTTCGACCTATTATCCTACTGCTTAAGGTTCATCGTCTTCGATCTGTCACCCTACTGCTTAGGGAATTAAGATCTGTAATTTCTGGCCTGTTACCCTACTGCTTAGGGGGTTAAGGCTCATCGTCTTCGATCTGTCACTCTACTGCTTAGGGAATTAAGATCTGTAATTTTCGGCCTGTTACCCTACTGCTTAGGGAGTTAAGGCTCATCGTCTTCGATCTGTCACCCTACTGCTTAGGGAATTAAGATCTGTAATTTTTGGCCTGCTACCCTACTGCTTAGGGGGTTAAGGCTCATCGTCTTTGATCTGTCACCCTACTGCTTAGGGAATTGAGATCTGTAATTTTCGACCTGTTACCTTACTGCTTAGGGGGTTAAGGCTCATCGTCTTCGATCTGTCACCCTACTGCTTAGGGAATTGATATCTGTAATTTTCGGCTTGTTACCCTACTGCTTAGGGGGTTAAGGCTCATCGTCTTCGATCTGTCACCCTACTACTTAGGGAATTAAGATCTGTAATTTTTGGCCTGTTACCTTACTGCTTGGGGGGTTAAGGCTCATCATCTTCGATCTATCACCCTACTGCTTAGGGAATTAAGATCTATAATTTTCTGTAACTCCCATCAATTTTGCTACATTTTCCTCTGGGGAACCTACCTGTAGAATTGATTTTATGGGGTCTATGCTTATGCCAAATGATTAGGATGTCATGATTGAAAAATGCTCCTAACCAATGTATTGGGAATGAATGGATGCATGCAAAATGTCATGAGTATGATCCATTTTTTTTAACTTTTGGGTTATCATTGCTCGCTGCTTGTTGGGGCAATATTCCCGTTGTATGCCTTCTTATTCCGCTGATACTTCTAACACAGAATCTGAAGATGTCGTCACTGCTTATACCCTTATTTCAGGGGTTCCAAACCCCTTAAGCCTGGTGAGTTCTAAATAATTGTCCTGTTTCAAATTCTTGTATTATTTAGAGACTTTCAGAGTAATAAGCAAAACTTCTCTTGCGAAAGTGTTATTAGTTCATTAATCATTATTTCAATATGGAATGCTTGAAAAAAGATTATAAAGATGAATGAAACGGGAATTTATTAGGGACAAAGCCCGTGAAGAATGAATTGAACAAAGGCAGCAAATTTTGCTAAGGTACAAAAACGAACAAGGGTGGAATTAGTGCCTTAGATATCACAGCCTGAGCTTTTCTGTACGAACTTCTTGAAAACCACTCTGAGCTTAACATATATCTAAGAGACCTGCAGCACTTTGCCAATGCTCTGAAGATGTAGCATATCTCTTCATTATTAACTCAAGTACAGGATGGCTAGCGCATGCCCCATTTGAATCGCCCTTTACGGGTTTTCAATTCAACTCTTCTTTGGTCTCAAAGTGCCCTTTGCGGGTTTTCACTTTGCCCTCTCCGTTTTTTTTTTGAACCCAAGGCGCCCTTTGCAAGTTTTCGCCTTGGCCCATTTTCCTTAAGCGAAGTACTTCTTGACTGAGTCTGCATTAACCAGATTTGGCAGACTTTTGCCGTCCATCTCGGCGAGTATCAACGCTCTCCCAGAGAAGGCCTTCTTTACAACATAAGGTCCTTCTCAATTAGGCCTCCACTTTCCCCTGAAGTCTTTTTGCATAGGGAGGATATGTTTCAATACTAAGTCTCCCTCATGGAATACTCTGGGGCGAACCTTCTTGTTGTAAGCCCACATCATCCCTCTTCTGGTACATTTGACCATGGCGAATGGCTCTTAGCCTCTTTTCCTCAATTAGATTCAGTTGATCATATCGGGATTGATCCCATTCTGCTTCGTCCAACTTCAGCTCTGACAAAACCCGGAGAGAAGGAATTTCAACTTCAATAGGCAAGACTGCCTCCATCCCATAAACCAATGAGAAAGGAGTTGCCCCCGTAGAGGTTCTAACCGATGTTCGATAGGCGTAGAGGGCAAGCGGTAACTTTTCATGCCAATCCTTGTAGGTCTCAGTCATTTTCCCACAATTTTCTTGATATTTTTATTAGCTGCCTCAACTGCGCCATTCATTTTCAGGCGATATGGCGATGAGTTATGGTGCTTGATGTTGAACTGACTGCAGACTTCTGTTATCACGCTATTGTTCAAGTTTAACGCATTGTCGGATACGATCCTTTCTGGCATACCGTAGCAACATATGATCTCTTTCTTCAAAAACTTGCTAACCGCTGTCTTCGTAACATTGGCATATGAAGCTGCCTCTACCCATTTGGTGAAGTAATCAATAACCACAAAAATGAGATGTCTATTAGAAGCCTTCGGTAAGATCAGCCCAATGACGTCCATGCCCCACATTGAGAAAGGCCACGGAGAAGTCATAACATGAAGAGGTAAAGGAGGCACATCGATCTTGTCTCCATAAATCTGGTACTTGTGGCACTTCTTGGCGTAACGGATGCAATCCCCTTCCATTGTGGACCAGTAATACCCGAATCTCATTATCTGCCTGGCCATTGTAAATCCATTGGCATGCGTCCCACAGGCACCCTCATGGACTTCTTCCAGGATTTTCCTAGCCTCAACAGCATCGACACATCTTAACAGCACCTGATCCTTCCTTTTTTTGTACAGGATCTCTCCGTCCAAGACATAACCATTAGCCAGCCTTCTCAATGTTCTCTTGTCATTTTCTGTTGCTTGATCAGGATATTCACGGCTCTTCACATACCGCAGAATGTTATGATACCAAGGATGATCATCTCTCTCCTCCTCTTCGCCGACATTGTAGTAGTGAGCCGAAGTCTCACAGGTACTCATTTGGATAGGCTTCATACCTTCTTGCTCATTTACTCTGATCATAAAAGCTAGTGTGGCCAAGGTGTCAGCCATCTGATTTTCATCACGCGGGAGGTAAAAGAATGTGATATCATCAAACTCCTCGATTAGCTCCAAAACTAACTTTTGGTAACTGATCAACTTGGGATCTCTCGTTTCCCATTCTCCTCTGAGCTGATATATTACCAACGTGGAGTCTCCATATACCTCTAGCAACTTGACTTTGCGGTCTATGGCAGCTCGGATTCCCATGACACAGGCTTCGTATTCTGCCATGTTGTTTGTGTAATCGAAGTCCAACTTGCAAGTGAATGGATAATGTTCTCCATTTGGGGATACCAGGACTGACCCAACTCCATTACCAATGGCATTTGACGCTCCATCGAAGTTCAGCTTTGAAGGACGATCTTTTAGGGTATCTTCTTCAGTTGCCGCTACAAACATCAGATCTTTATTGGGAAAATCAAAATTCAAGGGTTCGTAATCGTCTAGCGCTCTACTAGCTAGAAAATCAGCTATTGCACTCCCTTTCACAGCCTTTTGGTTCACATAGACTATGTCAAATTCGGAGAGCAAAATTTGCCATCGGGCCATTCTTCCATTCAGAGCGGTCGACTCCATCATGTACTTGAGAGGGTCCAATTTAGAGATTAACCAAGTCGTATGGTACAATATGTATTGCCTCAACCTCTGAGTTGTCCAGACCAAGGCACAACATAATTTCTCAATTGGCGAGTATCTCATTTTACATTCAGTGAATTTTTTACTGAGGTAATATATCGCCTTTTCTTTCTTCCCTATTTCATCATGTTGGTCGAGCACACACCTTATTAAACTGTCGAATACCATCAAATACAAGATCAATGGCCTGTCAGAAATATGAAGCATTAGCACTGGCGTATTAGACAAGTATTGTTTGATCTTGTCAAATGCCTTCTAGCATTCATCATCCCAAATGCCTGGATTGTGTTTCTTAAGAAGACGAAATATGGGATCACACTTCTCAGTCAATTGCGAAATGAACCGAGCAATGTAATTCAACCTTCCAAGAAAGCCTCGGACTTCCTTTTGAGTGTGCGGTGGAGGCAATTCTTGTACGACCTTGACCTTATCTAGGTCAACCTTGATTCCTTTTTCACTAACCACGAAACCAACTAGTTTTTCTGATCTAGCCTTGAAAGTACACTTGGCTAGATTGAGCTTCAGCTGAAATTTCCTCAACCTCAAGAATAGCTTCCTCAAAACCTGTACATGCTCCTGTTCAGTTCGGGACTTTGTGATCATGTCATCGACGTAGACCTCGATTTTCTTGTACATCATGTCGTGAAATAAGGTTACCATGGCCCTTTGGTATGTCACTCCCGTATTTTTTAACCCAAATGGCATCACTTGGTAACAAAAAGTCCCCCATAAGGTTATGAAGGTGGTCTTTACCATGCCTTTAGGATGCATCTTTATTTGATTGTATCTCGAGAAACCGTCCATGAAGGAGAACAATGAATACCCCGCCATGTTATCCACTAAGGTGTCGATGTGAGGCAGTGGGAAGTTGTCCTTTGGGCTGGCCTTGTTTAAGTCTCTGTAGTCGACGCACATTCGTACTTTTCCATCCTTCTTCGGAACAGGGACAACATTGGCTACCCATTCTGAGTAATTCACCACTTGTAAAAACCCAGCATCAAATTGCTTCTTGACTTCCTCCCTTATCTTTACCGCGACATCGGGTCTCATCCTTCGGAGCTTCTGTTGAACCGGCTTACGTTCTCCTTTTATGGGGATACGGTGTACCGCAATGTCAGCACTCAACCCAGGCATGTCCTGATATGACCATGCGAAGACATCTTTGAACTCTAGCAGAAGTCTAATGAGGTTCTGCCTTGTTTCCTTGGTTATGTAGGTGCCGATTTTCACTTCTTTCCCACCTTCTAGAAGTATATTTTCAATTGTCTCTTTGTGAGGTAGAATCAGCTTCTCCTCCCACTCTACCATCCTTAACAAATCCAGGGACAAACTATAATCTTCATCATCTGCAAAATCCCGAGATCCTTCTAGGCACATGTCCTGCTCATAAGAGAATTCTGGGTCCATAGCAGTGTTGCTCATGACGTTGATATCTGGGGACCTATGGTCAGTATGAAAGAGTACCCAATGAATTTGTGAATAACTTATTTATGTTATGATTATGAATGGAATGGAAAAGGAGTAAAAGAATGATTGCACAGTATGAAAGGAAAAATACATTTTTTATTGAAAATAACAATGTTTGAACCTGAGCCTATTTCACAAAAGATCCTTATTGTTTTTAGGCTTGAAACAACAAGTGTGTTTTGAACATTACTCTGTTTTAGTCCTAAAAACTACAGGAATTTCTTCCGCAGTCCAGTTGTCTAGAACACTTCCAAGCTCGTAGGGGCGAATACCCGCCAAGTTCTCTTCCTTCGGATCCTCCTTTAACACGGCATTGATGCTCAAAGTTCTCATCATCTCTTCAACCATTTCCTCACTCATATTTTCTGGCCCTGAATGGATAATTCCTCCCGACACGTTTGAACCCCACTCGATCTCAACACCGTTCAATCATGCCCTTCATCTTTCACGTTTCCTCTCCAGCTCCTCCTTTCTCTACTGGGTATCTGGTCTATGCCCCAAACCAAAGCAATCATGCTTGTCAACCAATCCTAGCACTCTGACCGGCCCCTGGAGATATTTTCTGAGTCCCCTCCCAGGCAATGCTCCTTTTCCTATTGTCAGCTGTAGGCCCATCCTTGTTGTTTCAGAGATTTTGGGCACCGGGATCTTGCTTCCTTCATTGATGAAAGTCGTATTTACAAACTCCAACGACCTGAAGGAGCACTCTATAGCCTTCGTATCATTCTCTATGTACGGTGCATTACTAGTAATGGACGCGATGATATCCTCCTCCGCATTTATAGCTATCAACCGGCCTTCTGTCACCAACTTTAACTTTTAGTGCAATGATGATGGTACGGCTCCGGTTAAGTGGATCTAGGGCCTCCCCAATAAGCAATTATAAGAGGGCTTGATGTCCATCACGAGGAAGTCTACCTCGTATGTATTTGGCCTGATAAGGAGAGGTATCTCAATCCTCCCCATCACTTTTCTTTCAGTGCCATTGAATGCTCTCACTACGTTTTGGCATGCTTTCATATGAGAGCTGTCTACAAGCAACCTGTTCAGCGTAGATAGGGGCAAGACATTCAGTGTTGATCCATTGTCAATTAATACCCCAGTAGTGTATATCATTTGCATCGGGTAGTGATGTGCAAAGCCTTGGTGGATCCCATGCCCCCTGGCGGTATTTTATCGTCACTGAAAGAAATGAAATTGTCCGCACTTATGTTACCAACGAGATGGTCTAGCTTGTTCACCGAAATGTCATTGGCGACATAAGTTTCGTTCAACACCTTCATTAGCGCGCTGCGGTGTGCCTCTAAGTTTAAAAGTAAAGTCAGTACCGATATGCGTGTCGGCTGTTTGTGTAATTGTTCCACCACACTGTAATCACTGTGCTTCAGGAACTTTAGAAACTCCTTGGCTTCCTTCTCTGTTACTGGTTCATTAACCAGTGGCTCTGTCTTCTCGTCTCCCCCTCTGATCACGGAGGATTTCCTTTCAATTCGGCTTTTGAGTTTGACATGTCAGCTGAACTCTCCTTCCCTGAAACTGTCACGGTGCAATTGTAATCCCAAGGTACCCTCTTGTTATTTTTATAAGGGAAGGTCACGGGTTTTTAAATTACAACTCTCGGTGCCATTTTTGCACCTGCTTTGTTAATCCTCGGTCGTGTGATAATCACTACTGGGTGATTGACCCTAGGGACGTTCTCTGCAGACCCTCCTTTTGTGACGCATACGTCATCCCCTTCTGTAGAGTCAAAGAATGTTAGTTCTTTATTATCTATTAACCCTTGTACTACGGCTCTGAATTCGTTGGACTGCTGGATCTCATGGCCTTTCTTGTTATGGAACTCACAGTAGTTCCTTGCATCTCGGGATTTGCTCCCCAACTCTTGCGAACCTAGTCCTCTTTTGCGCATTTCCTTCCAAACCTCCCTTAATAGGGTTCTTACTTCAGCAACCGTCTGATTGATTCTCCTCCCCATGTTCTCGACTATCGCGTTTACCCCTTTATCAGTGTGACTGGGTAACGGATTTCCCACACCAGGTTTATCGTTGAACTTTACAACACCCGCCTGGATAAGCCTTTCGACTAGCCATTTGAATGAGATGCAATTTTCTATGGAGTGTCCTGCTATTCTCGCATGGTATTCACACTGAGCATTTGTGTCATACCACTTAGGATATGGGAGTTGCAACGGTTTCAAGTAGATAGGGGCTACAACATGCGCATCGAAAAGAGTTTTATACAACTCCTCATATGTCACTGGTATGGGAGTAAACTGGAATTTCTCGGCATTCTGCCTCGTGTTGGGTTCCTGCCTTGGTGAGGCCTACTGGCCTGCGGGTACCACTCTCGGTTGATTGACAGTAACGGGTTTTGGATAACCCGAGCTTACATTTCAAACTTCACTTTCCCTTTTCTTCAGAGCTGACCTTATCGTGCTCTTTTCGGCCTCTATTTTCCCACACCTGATCGCGTTCTCTATCATTTCGCCGAACATTACTACGTCTGCGAAACTCTTAGTTGCACTCCCCAACATATGGTTGATGAAAGGTGCTTTCAAGGTATTAATGAAGAGCATGGTCATTTCCTTTTCCAGCAGCAGCGGTTGGACTTGTGTAGCGACCTCCCTCCACCTCTGGGCATATTTCCTGAAACTTTCACCCGCTTTCTTCTCCTTGTTTTGTAGCGTGATCCTATCGGGCGCTATATCGGTCACATGGCCATAATGCTTCATGAAGGCCTGTGCTAAATCCTTCCAAGATTTGATTTGGGTGCAACTCAGCTGATTGTACCATTTAGTCGCAGCTCCAGTTAGACTATCCTGGAAACAGTGAATCAACAACTGGTCATTGCTGACATATCCCGTCATTCTTCGGCAGAACATTGTAATGTGGGCCTCAAGACAGTTAGTCCCATTATATTTTTTGAATTCTGGCATCTTAAATTTTGGTGGGAGTACCAGATCAGGGACCAAACTCAACTTCTTGGCATCTACCTCGCATTGGTAATCAACACTTTCCAATGCTCGGAACTTCTCCTCCAGCCATTTGCATCGATCCTCAAACTCCTTTGGGAACTCCACTTTTGCTTTTTCCCCTTCTGCTACATTATCGAAGTCAGGGACCATTGGTTTTGCCAAATTGACTTCTGGATTAGAGCTCGAGCCTGCCGGGAAATTTACCGGTGCTGGGGTACCAGATTGGTACTGGGGTTTGATGTTGACTTACACTCTTGGTGGTTGAATCTGGGAATTTACCGGGGCTGAGCCTGGAGGATAAGTAGAATCTTCATTATCATCTCCGGTATCAACCATAGGGCTCTTCTCCTTATTATGCCCCCCAGTCAGCAAATGTGTCAACTGGCTCATCATGCTCATCTAGGACTCCAGCATTTGATCCTTCATATCCTGTTGGATTTTAGCCAACTGTTCTTGCATCTGAGCTTGCAGTTGGTCTTGTATCTCTTTCTGCATCTGCTCTAACCTCTCTAACCTTTGATCCATAACTTTCGTTTTTCCCGGGTGTAGTAGCGGTGTTCCAGGATAACTATAATATTATCTCTAGTTAATAAGGCTCTTTTATGATATTAAATGCATATGATGCGATGATATGAATGGAAAAATAAGAGGAGTCGATTCTGGTTCAATTTCTTATAGAAAACTTATAAAAAACAAAATCCTTTACATAAAACTGAGTCACATATACGACCTAGCCCTTATGCCCAAAGCCTTAACTTTCTTAAGAAGGCTAGCTAACTCTCGACCCCGATCTGACTCTAGCTCATATACTACACTTAACACATCAGCCTGAACCGCTAAAGTTTGTAGATGGTTGGCCACCTCTCGTATCTGAACCACGGCTTCACCCATAACGTAGTCTCTGTCCCTGACCTTGTTTTGAGACCTTTAAAGCTGTTCTTTCCACTGTTGGTTATCTGCCTCAAATAGTTGGATCCGGAGCTCACTATTTTGCAACGCTGTTTCAAGCTCTACCACCCTCCCTTTCAATTTTTCAATCTAGTTTTGGCTTGATTCTAGCTTCACCGTAGAGTTGCGACTTTGACACAATGCCTTCTCTAGTGCTGCTACTCGGGCCCTTAATTTCTCATTCTCACTTTGGCTCTCACCCACAGTCTTTCTCAGAGTATCTTTTTGTGCTTGAGCCTCATGAAACCTCTTCTTCCACTGATCAACCTTAGCCTTCTCTTCTTGAAGTTCTTGACGCCATTGTTCAGAGGTTTTACCCAACCCAGCAGTCCTCATCGATGAGTGCAACTTTTTGTAATCAGTCTTCAAACTGTCCAAGTCTTCTTCGGCCTTTCTTTTCCCTTTTCTCAGTTTCTTGGCATCTAATTTTTGGACATCAATATCTAGCCTCAAGTGTACCTTTTCTTCTTCCAATTGTTCTATCTTTTTCCCTAACTCCGAATTTTTACTTTCAAAGTCTTGTTTCAGGATTTCCAACTCGGAAGGGACTACTTGCAAGTATTCCTCTATCGGTCAACCACCCTCTTGTGTCGGTTTAGGGATATTATCATTGATTCTCTGACTCAGCCATGCATTATATTCGGGGGTTGCCATTGGGCCTACAGAAACTCTCTTCATTTGGTGAATCTGCTTCCAAGCCTCAGAAACCTCTCGAACTCTCTTCTTATAATTATCCCCCTATACGAGAATTCAAACTGAGCTAGCCCATGCGTTGCCAATATAAACTATCTTGACTTGTATTGCCTTAGCACAAGCAAAGGAGCATACCCAATGGCTCCTCAAATTCCTAACAGAGGAACCCAATCATAACTCCCGCATCGATAGAGAATTTCGTTGGGAATGAACCAATGAGCTCTCCATTCAACGTCCTTTTCTTGGAGGTTCTGAAGAAGTGTGATCCAGCTTTCTTCTGATATGTCATCTCTTCTGGGCGTAGCTGCGAACTCCTTTAACGAAGAGTAATTCTTAGAAAAGACCCGATAAGAAACTCCGTCTACTTTCTAGAAATGGCTTTGGAACCAAACCAACAATAGCTGCGTGCATCTCATGAATCTACCTTCACTTGCCCCCCGACATGCGTTTAGAGATCTAAATGTTTTGGTAAGAATCGCTGGTACTGGCGTAACCCCCTTGTCAAGTCGATCGAACAAGTCGGTAACCGCTTCATCTATATGTCTCAGAGCTTTAGGGAAAATTACCAAGCCGTAAATACTTAAGGCGAACATGTCAACTTTCCTCTTGGTATCTGGATGTGCCACGATTAGTTCCCTCAAGCTCACCCAAGGAATGCATTTCCCTTCATATTTTTGCTGAATTCGTGTCGTGACCCACTGTTCACTCATCCCAGTGATACTCATCAGCTTCTTTACAAAAGTTTGTGCTTTAATGGCCCTGAAATAAACTTTGTCAACCTGAACCCTTTGGCTACGAAGCAAAGCCGTGTACTCTTCCACAGTAGGCACCAAATCCACCTCCCCAAATGTGAAACAGCTATAAGCGGGATTCCAATACTGAGTCATAGCCCGAAACAAGTGTTTGTCAATTCTGATGTCCAATAAGTAGGGTAGATCACCATAATTAAGGTAAAAAAGCTGCTTGGTTCCTTCATCTCAACAGGCCTATATATCCCTTAATTCTTGGAGCTCATTCTGTGTCGTACTGATGCGAGTGAAGTCCCCTAATTCCGATGTATACCCCTCGGCTAGACTATCCCCATTCTCAAGTTGTGTCTTCTCTGACCGTATACGCACGGCCGCATTATCCTCTACTTTATCAAGGAATTCATTCTCCATAACAAGCCTTCTAATTCAGTAATTAAAACAGGAATCGACTCCTTTTAAGTATGAAATGACATGCAAACATGGCCAAAATAAAACAAGTTAGCATCGCATAATAGTAACCAAAGCAAGTGAAAAAAAAAAGCCAAACCACTATATGAGTGACCACTAAGGTTTAGCATGGCTCTACCTATGGTGGGCTCTTAGGGTTCACTATATGCGGTTTAGTTCTAAAGGAAGGGTACCTGAATCAGCATATTCCTCAATCCTCACCCATTATAGGCTCATACAGATCGAGTTCAATTTAGGGGAATACATTTCCCTATGGCCATGCAGAGGTGAAAACCTCACAGAACCATAGGTACGGATGTATCCCAGAAGCAATCCCCTAGCCCATGTGGAGGTGAAAACCTCACAAAGGCATAGCTTCTCGCTCCCACTTAAAGGGTGTGACCACAACGGTCATGCAACATGAATGCAGAGATATCCCATGTGTCTCAAGCCAAAACAAATATATGACGCGACACAAACTCATGCAAATGGGAAAAACGAAAAAATTTTATTTTCGATAAAAAAGATATTAATCAACCAATTTTACGGCTTGACTCTCTTATTGATCCCCAGTGGAGTCGCCAAGCTGTCGGAACCTTTTTTTATTTGGATAAACGAGTGACTTTAAAAACATGGAGTCGCCACCAATCCTTTTTTTTTGAAGTGTGATTGGGTCACTTTAGAAAACATTTTGGTCTACGAATTTTAAAAAAACGGGCTCGGGAGTCGGTTACTCACGAGGAAGGATTAGCACCCTCGCAACGCCCAAAATTGGTACCTTATTGATTGATTAATGTCCTTAATGTCGAAAATTAGAAAAGATTTTAAAATATGAATCTTTAAAAAAATGTTTGGATAACTCGGATTGGATATCGAAACTCTCTTGTTTCGAAAAGATGAAATACCACATCTAGCACGATAGGACATGATGTTTCAAACCCTCGATACCAAGATCATTTCATGATTTCCCGAAACCCATGTATTGCAGTTTGAAAAGGGGTATTTCACTATTTGGGCAAACTAAAAAACCGAAACCCAGCACGATTGGGTACGATTCCTAGAATTTCCAATCATGAAATATTACCTTTATTTCAGAAAACCCAGTCAAAATTTCTGAAGGATGTTTGGTCGTTTGGACGAATAGAAAATAGAGACCCAGCACGACTAGGCACGAATCTCTCGAACTTCCAAACACGAAACATTGCCTTATTTTCAAAAAAATATGATCAAAAGCTTTTAAAGGATCCTTAGTGATCTAGACGAACGAAAAATAGAAGCCCAGCACGATTGGGCAAGATTTCCTGAACTCCCAAGCACACAATATTACCTTTGTGAAACCCTTTTTATGAATTTTTAAAAAAATAAGAAAAACATTAAAATGTGAACACGGTAATAATAAGGGAGAACAATAATGGGAATAATAATAATAATAATAATAATAATAATAATAATAATATATGTACATGTATAAATAATGACAAATAAAAAGATGATAATAATTCTAATGAATGTAACCAAAAAAAATAGTAAAAACAAATAAATATGACACTACAATATAAATATGATAATAGGATAGTAACAACAATAAGCAAAAACATATACCAATAAGAAAATAATAATAAAATTAGAATAATAGTATTAAAAAATAGTAGTAAAAAATATTAATAATAAAAATATAATATAATAATATAAAAAAAGAAGTAAGCAAAATAATATATAAAATCATAGTACGTATAATAGAAAGTACATAATTATAATAATAATAGTACTAGTAAAAAAACATAACATTTATCAATAAAACAATAATAATAATGCTCAAAAAACAGTAGTGAAAATAAAAGTTATATGAATAGTAACTATAATAATAATTAAAGTGATAGTAAAAAAAAATAGTATTAATAAAACATAGTTAAAAAAAAAATAATGATAAAAGTAGTAAGTATAATGATAATAGATAATAAAAACAATTATATATAATAACAATAGAGAGAATAAAGAGAATACGGCTATAATAATGATAATATACACATAAAAATAATAAAAATATTAAAAATAATTAATTTAATGATAAAATAGCCAAAACAAATGAAAAGGGACTAAATCGGATAAAAAACAGAAGCTTTGGGGCCAAATTTAAAATAAAAGGAGGTAAAAGGGTGACATTGCAATACGAGCGCAATCTGTAGGTGCCAAAATAGCAATAAATCCCTCCCCTGAAACAGTGCGTTCAAAAGGGGCTAAATTGAAATGGGGGAAAAATATCAGGTAAAATTAAAAAAAAGAAAAAAAAGGAAATAGGACACAATTGAAACAGGACCCAAGAAGGGGGACCAAAAGCGCAATTTACCCATTTAGGGCAAATGCGCGCAGATCCAATGTTGGGTAGGGTCAAACGTGTGGATCCCCCTTTCAAATACGGTGCCGTTTCGTTGCTTACTTTAAACCCCAAAAAAAACTGTCTTTCATTTCTTTTTTTTAGTTTCGAAAAAACCAAGAGACCCCCCCATTTCTTCCGTTTTGCAGATTAAAAAAAAAACCTTTCCTTTCCAGAACATTTTAACCAAAAACAAAGGAGGAAAAAAAACTCCAAATGCCGCCCCCATGCTCTCTGCTCAGGCGAACCCCTCATCGCATCAGGGCCGTCACGAAGGCGCTGGTGACGGTGGTCGAAGAGTCCACGGTAAGACCCTCTCGTTCCCCTTCCCTTTTTTGTTTTAAAAAACTTTGTTTGTTTTTCAAAGGTTAGTGGAACTAACCAGTGAAAATCGGAAAAGGTTTTTAACACCCTCTCCTTTTATTTCGCATGCAACAAAAAGGAAAAGAAAAACGAATCGAAATGGATCTGAAATTTGAAAAGAATCGAAATCGGAAGTCACCTTCAAAAATTACTTTCTGATTTCTCTATTTGTTTTTTTTTACTTGTGTCTGGGTATGTGGAAATTGAGTATACTGCATTTTCTATTCAAAAAAAATCGTCCCTATTACAAATTTGCTTTGGCTTTTTATAGCCTATTGTTTACAATAGTTTCATGTTTTTGAGCGTCGTGATGGAGTACACTGCGGAAAGGAGTCGTGCGGCGTGGGGCGTGGCTTTGCTGGCGAGAGTCGTGCGGCTCGAAGACTCCCTCCTGACCTAAGGTTCCTCCTCTCCTTTGGATTTGGGTCACTTTGTTTTGGGCCCCTATTGTTGTGAATTTCGGGACTGCTTTGGAACCCACTGTTGGGCTCCGGGTTCCAGAAATTGGGCCTTACAGCGCTTTTAATCCCCTTTAATTTACGTGCATTTGTGTTTTAGTCCTTTTTCGATTTCTTTCTAATTTATTGCTTTTAGCTCTCTAATTTTTTTCTGATTTCGATACAGTCCTTTAATTAATTTATTTAATTATTTGTTTATAGATTTTTTCCTCTAATTATTCTCCTTTTTTAAAATTGATATTAATATTATATATTTTAAATTGTTTTAGATATCGTTTATTTCTCCTTTTATGTTATTTATTTTCATTAATTTTTTTTTATATATATGTATTCTTTTTATATACACATATAATTTATATTAAATTATTTTTATGTATATGTTATTGATTTGGTATTATTTTATGTATGTATTTTCTTTCAAATCTATTTTTGTATATGTGTATATTTTTAAATTTATTTATTTATATAATTTATTTCCTCTTAAGTCTATATTTTATTATATATTTTTGTTTATTTTGAAAACTTTTATATATTATTTTCATATATAAATTATTTATATTAGGTTTTTATTTCATATATTATTTATGTAGATTAATATGTTATTTTGTATATTATTTACTTTGATTTTCTTTGTATATAATATTTATTTTCAAATTCATTTATATTATTATTTCATATACTAGTTGTTTTCATCTTTGTTTTTTTAAATCTATTTCAAACTCTATCATGTATTATTTATTTGTAAATTTTTATTTATTTAATAGTTCTTAAATTGCTTTTATATCATATTGACTCCAAGTTTCGCTTCATTTATATTATTATTATTATTTTAATTTTATTCATCCACGTTTGAAGACTTGCCATATTTTATTTTAATTCGTTTTTTAATTAGCTATATTTTTAGCTCTCGTTGTTTCTTGATTAATAATGTTGGTATTTTCAAAATAGGAATTGTGAGATTATTGTTTTGTATATTTTGAATTGTATGTTCATATTATTATTCTTGTCATCCATTTGTACAAAGTTGTATTCACATATTATTATTCCATGCTCGATATTATATTTTTGTTTCTCATTATCGAATAGTGATTAAATAAAAGTATTTTAAGTCAATTTTAAAATCGCTTATTTAAAAGTTTTTAAAATAAGGTAATATTTGATGTTTGGAAGTTCGAGGAATTGTGCCCAAACGTGCTCGGTTTCAGTTTTTCATTTGACCAAATAATTAAATACCCTTTTAATTGCGTGATTTGGAAATTGTGAGATGATCTTAGTTTCGAGGTTTAAGACGTCATATCCTAACGTGTTGGATATGGTGTTTTATTCCTTCGGAGCGAGAAAATCTTAAATTCCAACTTAAATTAATCAAACATTTTTCAAAAGGAATTACATTTTACTTTTTTTTTTCTCTCTTCTCCTTCTAATTTTCAACATAAGGACATTAGTTAATCAATTTGGTACCAGTTTTGGCCGTACGAGGGTGCTAATCCTTCCTCGTACGTAACTGACTCCCGAACCTATTTTTCTGTTTCGTAGACCAAAATTATTTTTTTTACAAGGTGATCCAATCACACCTAAACAAAAAAGGTTGGTGACGACTCTATATTTTATTTCTAAAGTCGATCCCTGTTTTTTTTTCAAAACATAAAAAATGGTTTCGACAGCTTGGCGACTCCACTAGGGACTGGTTGAGAGACAGGCCATAGATTGATTAATTTTTGTCCTTTTGATTGAAAATTCAGAAAATTGTTTTGAAAAAATCATGTTTCTTTTGATGCATTTGTTGATGCTATGATTGCAATAATGTCGAGTCTCATAAAATACTTTGGCATTGCATCGCATGACCGTTGTGGTTACACTTTTTAAGTGGGAGTGAGAAACTATGCCTTCGTGAGGTTTTCACCTCCGCATAGGCTAGTGGATTACTTCCAGGATACATCCGTACCTATGACTTCGTGAGATTTTCATCTCCGCATGGCCATAGAGAAATGTATTCCCCTGAACCGAACTCGATCCATATGAGCCTATAATGGGTGAGGTTTGAGGAATCTGCTGGTTCAGGTACCCTCTATTTAGAACCAAACCACATATAGTGAACCCTAAGAGCCCACTTTAGGTAGAATTATGTTGAACCCTAACAGTCACCTGGATAGGTGTTTGACTATTTCTGTTTGATTTGATTTTTACCATCTGTATATGATACTAACGTGTTTTCTTTTGTTTATAACTACATTGTATTTCATCATCATAGAAAGGAGGTATTGATTCATATTCGATTGCTAAATAGAAGAGTTTGTCATAAGAAAATGGGTTTATTGATAAAGTGGGTTATAATACGTCTGTCCAAATATAGTTCAAGTAAACACAATGAGAAAAGGTTGATAGTATATGACCTTGCCTCGTTTCCCGAGGATTCAAGCCAACAGGGATTATTCGAGAGTCATCACGTCTTAATTTTCTTAAAAAAGCTTATGAGCATCGTGGAGGATAAGCGAGTGAAGAGTCACAGCCTGGATCAATCAACAAGGAGCTAGAAGAGGCATCTATTGAGAAAGTTCACGGGACACGATCGTAACATCCAGATACGAACAAAAGGATTGGTGTCTTCACCTGGACTGTGAGGACAAAGCCGCATATGTAATCCGTTTTATGTAAAGAAATTTATTTTCTAGAAAATTTCTTCCAATGGAATTGAATCCAGAATCAACGCCTCTCTTTCTTTTTGCATTCATTCCTTGCCTTTGCATTGCATTTCATGCATTTGCATTACATCACATCACATGTATTAAAATTTGTAGAAAGACCCTAATTAGGTAAAATTATTTCAGCTAACTGAGGAACCGACAAAAGTCTACTGAACTGAGCATCATTACTTGCGCAAGAACAAAAGCCATGGACCGAAGGTTGGAAAGAATAGAGCAAATACAAATACAGATGCAGGAGCAATTGACCAAAATTTAACAAGAAATGCAGGAACAAATGCTATAATTCCAAAAGAATATGATGGGCCAGTTAACCCAGTTACTAGCCAGAGGACTTGAAAAAAGGAGTGGTCCAGTGGTCAATAGTGTGGATGATAATGAAGACATCATTTATTCCCCAGGTTTTTTCCCAATAAGTGTCCCGACTCAACCAGACATGCATTCAGAGGGGGTACCCGTCATTATCGGACCTCAATGTCAGACTGATACTTCGGCCCTGTTGAACTTCTCGACGGGTTCAGGTTTTAACCCGGAGGATGATCGAGTCAAACCTGTTGTTCTAGAAAAAAAAAAGAAATGAGAGAGTGGACTTTAAAGGCCCTGAAGAAGAAGGAAAAGGAAGCGAATAGTACGAGTAGGTATAACAAGGGCCATTCGGAGTCGATTACAGTAAGCCAGCCAAGGACGGTAACTACCAGCCATCAGGTCTCCCCAAGGCAAGAACCCAATCCAAGACTGAACTCAGAAAAACCCCAATTCGCACCCATCCCAATCACGTATAGGGAGTTGTACCAAATTTTGTTTGACGCACATGTTGTATCCCCTTTTTATGTAGAACCAATACGGCCCCCATACCCCAAATGGTACGTTGTAAATGCCCAATGCGAATACCATGGAGGAATCATAGGGCATTCGATCGAGAATTGCGCCACTTTTAAAAAGATAATCAAAAGACTCATCAGATTGGGTATCGTAAAATTCGATGATCTCTTTAATGCAGAAAATTCGTTATCCAACCTTTCAGTTAAAGGGGTAAACATTGTGAGTTCCATGATAGATAGGGGCATGAGATCCAAGAATGCATCGAGCTCAAGGCCTTAGTGCAAGGCCTGATAGATAATAAATTGAAGAGATCAAAGGCTTGGAGGGAATATCAGAGAATCTGAACATTAATGACTTATTCGAAGAAGGAATCGGGGAATAAAAGTTTCCAAGCCCTTACATACTTAGGAGGATTTTAGACAATGGGAATGTGGAAGAGATCCCTGTATTTTTAGAGTTAATCTAGAGTAATATTCAAAACATGCTTGTTGCTTTAAGCCTAGAAGCAATAAGAATTCCTTTGTGAAATAGGCTTGTGTCCAGAATTTTTATTTCAATAAAATGCATCTTTTTAAGCAAATATTTTTTCATTTCATACTATACATTCTTTTGTTTTTTAGAATATTTTTTCATTCGTTTTTCATGACCATACCATACAAATAATTATCCTTAGAATCATTTATTCTTTGGATTTGTTGCCTTCGTACCTAGGTACCCAAATATCAACGACATGAGCGACGTTGTTACTAACTCCCTTTTTGAATGAGATATAGGTCTAAGGGATCTAAGGGCTTTGAAGATGACAGAGATTATAGCCTATCTTTTGATTTGTTAAGGCTGGTAGAACAAGATAGAAATAGACTCTACCTTGCAAAAGGTCAATGGACGTTGCGAGCTTATGAAAGGGGTAAAGATCGAAGGCTAACTCACCACAAAAATAAGGTGAGACATCATTGAGCTATTTTCGAGAATTCCAAGATGTTTTCGCACAATCATATCAAGGCACGCCAGGCTTGAAATGTGGGTATGCTGTTTAAAAGAACCCATGGTAATGGTTCTACAATGGCCAAGCTAATCAAGAGGTTCGGAGGGAAATTGCATCAGTTACGCCGCAAATGCCAAATTGAGGAAGACGAGACTTATGTGCTTCCTTCATTTTTTCTATATGTGGGGCATAGATGTTATGGGGGCTGATCTCGTCAAAAACATCTAGCTGACACCAATTCATCTTCGTGGTTGTCAATTACTTCATTAAGAGGGTGAAGGTCGCTTCATATGCCAAAGTTACAAAGTCAGCAGTCATTAAATTCAAATGCAAATTCAAATCTAAAATTCAAATCCAAATCCAAATCCAAATCCCAAATCCAAATTCAAATTCAAATTCAAATGCAAATTCAAATTCAAAAAAAAAGGTGGCAATAAAGAATGCCAGAAATGAACATATCTAACATAATTACACAATGCCAAAGATTTATAGTCTGTCCAAAGATCAGACACCATATCAGTGCAGCAAAGGCAGCCAAAAACCATTCAAAATTTTTGAAAAATGACTGAGATTTGTAAAGGTTGGCATAGAAAAGTTACCATTTACCCTCTATGCTTCTTAAACATTGGTCAGGACCTTCATCGGGACAACATCTTTCTCATTGGTTCATGAAAGGGAAGCAATTGTTGGGAGTTAAGATTCATTTGCTCCAAGCTTTGATTGAATTGGATGAAGCAGAATGTCTTCCGTAAGCTTGATTGAAAGTATTCATCAGGGTCAAATGTACCAAAAATGGATGATACGGGCTTATGACAAAAAGGTTCGCTTAAGAGAATTTCAGGATGGGGACCTGGCATTAAGAATGATTCTTCTCATAGAAAGGACTTCAGAGGAAAGTAAATACCAAATTTGGAAAAACTTTATGTGGTGAAAAAGGCTTGTTCTGGAAGATCATTAACTTTGACCAAGATGGATGGCAAGGACATGTTCAAGCCAGTGAGTTCAGATTTCATCTAAAAGGAGAGGCTAAGGTGAAAACCCGCAAAGGGCGCCTTTAGATTTTAAAAAAAAAAACAAAAAAAACAAAAAAAATGAAATAAAAAATTTCAATTAAAAAAAATGAAAAATGAGAGGCCTAGGCGAAAAGCCGCAAAGGGCGCTTTGAGACCAAAGGGGATTTGAGTTGAAAACATGAAAAGGGCAACTCAAATTTTGATCAAAAGTGGGGCATACAGTAGTCTTGCTACACTTGAATTCACAATGAGAAAGTATGTTATGTCTTGGGCATCGACAAAGCACTCCGAATCCCCTAAACACATATTGATCTTAAAATGGTCCTCAAGAAGTTTGAACAAAGAAGCTCAGGCTGAGATATCTGGGGCACCTAGTTTCCATCTTACCCATTCTGAATTTGCTATCTTGTTCGTTACCAATAAATTTCCTTCTTTATTGCATTTGCTATCTTTGCTTAACTTATTTTTTTCGAGCTATGCTCCTAATTAATTTCCTTCTTGTCTATTGTTATGATCTTTTTTCAAGCATTTTGCATTGAAATAACGATTAGTGGACTAATAATATTTTTACAAAAGGGGTTTCCCATATTACTTTGGAAACTTCTAAATAATACTAGAACCCGAAACAGGACTTTTGTTTAAAACTTACCAAGTTTAAAAGATGGAAATATTGGAGGACGAGTCTAAACTAAGACTATCTCTCCGAATTTTTGTCAAAAATGGTGATTGAACAAAATGATAAGATATTGCGTCAGTGATACAATCTTGACGAAAAATGGGTAATGTTAACCCAAGTGTAAAAGGGGAATCATTCTCGAGAAAAAAAATGATATTCTGCATCTATGCAGACATCATGCATACACATTTGTTTAGGTCACCCAGGGAGTGATCAGTTGATCGAACAAGTTACAGATCCTATACCCTTGAGTTGCAGTGGGATGGGTTGAAGTTGATACAAATCCTATGGCCATAAGTCACAGTGGGATGATTTAAAGATGGTACAAATCTTATATCCCCAAGGTACAATGGAATGAACCCTGAAGTTACAGTGGGTCAAGTCTGTTGAGCAAGATATAATTGTTTTCTCGGATTTTCTGTCAAGAATACCAGCCGAACAAGATGACAGCATAATACGTCAGTGACAAAGCCTTGATAAACAATGAGCAATGTCACCGCATACATTTAAAAAAGGATCATTCTCATGACATTCTGCATTCATGCAAATGTCATCCGTAATATCATTTAGTTAGGAGCATTTGATTCATTCCGATCATTGCATCCTAATCATTGTACATTTAACAAAGGATCATTCTCATGACATTCTGCATTCATGCAAATGTCATCCATAATATCATTTAGTTAGGAGCATTTGATTCATTCCGATCATTGCATCCTAATCATTGTACCTTTAACAAAGGATCATTCTCATGACATTCTACATTCATGCAAATTCCATCCATAATATCATTTAGTTAGGAGCATTTGATTCATTCCGGTCATTGCATCCTAATCATTGTATATTTAAAAAAAGGGATCATTCTCATGACATTCTGCATTCATGCAAATGTCGTCCATAATACATTAGAGTCTACAAGACATGTCCTCCAGAGGACGGCGTAGCAACATCGGTGAATTCACAAATCTTATCTCCCTAAGCAGTAGTGGAGTAGATCAAATTCGGTGGATCTTATCTTCCCGATGTAGCAGGGGAGCAGATTTTAGCCACTAGCCTTATCTTCTTGAGGTAGCAAGGGAACAAGCTGAAGGTTATAGTCTTATCTTCCTGGTGTAGCAAGGGAGCAGACTAAATAAAATTATAGATCTTGTCTCCTCGAGATAGCAGTGGGGCAGATCAAAGACGGCGAATCTTATCTTCTTGAGGTAGCAAGGAAGTAGATTTTAGCCACTAGCCTTATCTTCCTGAGGTAGCAAGAGAGCAGGCTGAAGATTATAGTCTTATCTTCCTGATGCAGCAAGGGAGCAGACTAAATAAAATTGTAGATCTTGTCTCCTAGAGATAGCAGTGGAGCTGATCGAAGACGGTGAATCTTATCTTCTCGAGGTAGCAGGGGAGTAGATTTTAGCCACTAGCCTTATCTTCCTAAGGTAGCAACGGAGTAGGCTGAAGATTATAGTCTTATCTTCCTAATGTAGCAATAGAGCAGACTAAATAAAATTGTAGATCTTGTCTCCTCGAGATAGCAGTGGGGCAGATCGAAGACGACGAATCTTATCTTCCCGAAGTAGTAGGGGAGCAGATTTTAGCCACTGGCCTTATCTTCCTGAGGTAGCAAGGGAGCAGGATGAAGATTATAGTCTTATCTTCCTGATGTAGCAAGGGAGCAGACTAAAAATTGTAGATTTTGTCTCCTCGAGATAGTGTGGGGCAGGTCGAAAATAGCGAATCTTATCTTCCCGAGGTAGCCGGGGAGCAGATTTTAGCCACCGGTCTTATTTTCCTGAGGTAGCAAGGGACCAGATTGGAGTTTGTAGTCTTATCTTCCTGAGGTAGCAAGGGAGCATACTGAAGATTGAAAGACGGTGAATCTTATCTTCCCGAGGTAGCAGGGGAGCAGATTTAAGCCACATGTCTAAATTTCTTGAATTGGATCGAAGCTCTAGTTCTCATGCCCCTAAAGATACAGTAGGATGGAACGAAGCTACTCGAAGAAGAAAAGCACTGAAAGAGGTCAAGATTTGGCAAGACCGGGCAAATTTGGCCCTTTTGGAAGTCTTTGCTCTATTCTCGTTACACGACAATGAGTAAAGAGGGGCAGCTGTAATAGGCCCAATTTGCCCGGGCCCATTAATCAATTATTAACCAAAACCAAAAAAAAAAAAATATAAAAACCCAATAATTTAAAGTCCAAAAAATAACAGTCCATCAGTCCATTACAGAAAAAGAATAAATAGGCCCAATGCAAACCCAATTAAAATAACCCAAATTAGCCTAATACTAAACTAGCCCGAGTGGCCCGAAATTGTCAGAAAACCCTAGGGGTTCCTAGAAGCAGTTAGCGCCGCAGCAGCCTCCAGCTCTCCACACGCGCGCCTCCTCCACTGTACATGCACACAAAGAAGCAAAACAGAAATGACAACAGAAAAGGGGCCAACGAGGCAACAATATACAGCGAATGTAACAGAAAATTGAAAGGAGTTTTGATTTTTCTTTTGATCTTTTCGTTTCGGCTATAAAAGAGAGCCGAATGTAATCTGTGAGGGACCTTTTTTCAATTTATGAATATACAATACAAAAAAATCACGAAAACAGAGAGAATACAAAAAGAAAATAGTTCAAAGGTTAATTTCTGATGATTATTTCCTTTCTCTTTATTTCTTTCATTTTTTTCGAAGTTCTTTAGATACTCGTAAATATTTTTCTATCTTTTTTAAAAACTACATATATATACATACTTGTTAAAATACGAAAAAAGAAAAGAAAGAAAAAGGAATACCTGGGGTTTCCGACTGCCGTCCATGGCGGAGTTGCGGCAAATCTCCAGTGATCTCTGCGGGAGGAATTTGGGTTCTCCCTGAGAGAAAAAGGGACTCATCCCTTCCTTTTTTTAAAAAAAAAAAAACAGCAAATGATCTTTTTTTTCAGAAATTTTAGCCTTATATGCACATCGAAAACGACGTCGTTTAGAGCCGTGCATTAAGGCTCTAAAACGACACTGTTTGCCCCCAAGATCCGCGTGTTGACTCGACCCGGGGCAGGATCCGCGTGTTTTCCCTTTGATGGGATAATTACTATTCAGGTCCTTCCGCATTTTTAGTGTTTTTAATTAAGTCTTCTTTTATTTTAATTTTGCCCAATAATTTTGCACGGTTTTAATTTAGCTTCTATTTAAACGATGTGTTTAATAACTTGGGTAAATTGCGCTTTTAATCCCCTTTAATTTACGCGCATTTGTGTTTTAGTCCTTTTTCGATTTCTTTCTAATTTATTGCTTTTAGCTCTCTAATTTTGTTCTGATTTCGATACAGTCCTTTAATTAATTTATTTAATTATTTTTTATCGAATTTCTTTTCCTCTAATTATTCTCCTTTTTTTAAAAAATTAATGTTAATATTATATATTTTAAATTGTTTTAGATATCGTTTATTTCTCCTTATATGTTATTTATTTTCATTAACTTTTTTATATATATATTCTTTTTATATACACATATAATTTATATTAAATTATTTTTATGTATATATTATTGATTTCGTATTTTTTATGTATGTATTTTCTTTCAAATCTATTTTTGTATAAATGTATATTTTTAAATTTATTTATTTATATAATTTATTTCCTCTTAAGTCCATATTTATTATATATTTTGTTTATTTCGAAAACCTTTATATATTATTATTTTCATATATAAATTATTTATATTAGGTTTTTATTTCATATATTATTTATGTAGATTAATATGTTATTTTGTATATTATTTACTTTGATTTCTTTGTATATAATATTTATTTTCAAATGCATTTATATTATTATTTCATATACTAGTTCTTTGTTTTTTTTTTTAAATCTATTTCAAACTCTATCATGTGTTGTTTATTTGTAAATTTTCATTTATTTAATAGTTCTTAAATTGCTTTTATATCATACTTGCCATATTTTATTTTAATTCGTTTTTTAATTAGCTATATTTTTAGCTCTCGTTGTTTCTTGATTAATAATGTTGGTATTTTCAAAATAGGAATTGTGAGATTATTGTTTTGTATATTTTGAATTGTATGTTCATATTATTATTCTTGTCATCCATTTGTAAAAAGTTGTATTCACATATTATTATTCCATGCTCGATATTATATTTTTATTTCTCATTATCGAATAGTGATTAAATAAAAGCATTTTGAGTCAATTTTAAAATCGCTTATTTAAAAGTTTTTAAAATAAGGCAATATTTGATGTTTGGAAGTTCGAGGAATTGTGCCCAAACGTGCCGGGTTTCAGTTTTTCATTTGACTAAATAATTAAATACCCTTTTAATTGCATGATTTGGAAATTGTGAGATGATCTTAGTTTTAAGGTTTAAGACGTCATATCCTAACATGTTGGATATGGTGTTTTATTCCTTCGGAGCAAGAAAATCTTAAATTACAACTTAAACTAATCAAACATTTTTAAAAAGGAATTACATTTTAAATTTTGTTTCTCTCTTCTCCTTCTAATTTTCAACATAAGGACATTAGTTAATCAATTTGGTACCAGTTTTGGCCGTACGAGGGTGTTAATCCTTCTTCGTACGTAATCGACTCCCGAACCTGTTTTTCTGTTTCGTAGACCAAAATTATTTTTTTTACAAGGTGATCCAATCACACCTAAACAAAAAAGGTTGGTGGCGACTCCATATTTCATTCCTAAAGTCGATCCCGCTTTTTTTGCAAAACATAAAAAAATGATTTCGACAGCAGATGGCTTTCTTATTTTTTGTGAAAGGTAGGGTGGATTCTATTGTAGGAATTAAGTGCATAATAGAGCAATTTTATAAAGTTTTTCAGGATTGCAGTTAAATTCTTCAGAGAGTGAAGTGTTGTCGGTTGGAATGGTTGATTCACAATTGCAGGAAGTAGTTAAAGAGAGGAGTGGATTTAGCTTGGGTCAGCTACCTGTGAGATATCTTGGAGTCCTTCTTGTTACCAGGTAATTTACGGAGAAAGATTGTGCACCCCTTTAGATAAGATAAAAAGTAAGAATGAATTGTTCCGGGGGGGGGGGGTATAATTTCTTTCCTACGCAAGTAGAGTGCAACTTATTCAAGCTATACTTTTGGGTCAGGCACTTTATCCTTCTCATAGCAATAATTAAGAACACCAATCAATTGTGTTCGAAATTCTTATGGGAGAGGAATGGGAGTTAATAAGGCCGGGCCGGGTCGGGTTAGGTTCAAAGTAGAATTTTAGGTTTGTTTTCTAGATTTGGGTTTTGCTAAAAAAATAGGTTTAAAATTTTGTCTAAGCTTGACCTAAATTAAAGATGATAAACCCGAGCCTGACCTGACCCGCCTATAATAATTTTTTTAGTTTATTTTTATATAAAAAATATAATACACCAAATGCACTAAATATATTAAAATAAATTTTTTCCAACAAATTGAAAATACATTAAAAAATGATACTTAAATAATATTAAGATAATTGTAACTTAACAAGCAAATGCCTTTAAAATTGTAGCAAAACAATAAAATATTGTTAATATAATAATGAAATGGTAGCAAAACAACAGGGAAAAAAAGTTTAGGCTTATTCAAGTTGGGTCGGGCCCAGGCCAAAAACATCCTACTCGAGGCCTAATTTGTTTAAAAGTGAACCTTATTTTTTGTCCAATCCCAGCTTTTGAACCTATATCTTTGTTCAAACCCTCTCATTTTTCGAATAAATGGTCCGGGTCATGATCAAGTCTAGAATCAACTATTGAGTTGCTATATGGTTTGTAAACCGAAATTAGAGGGAGGTCTTGGACTTAAGGCCCTTCTAAGTTGGAATCAAGCCTGCATTATTCAACACATTTGGGCTATTCTAATGCAAGCAAGGTCTTTGTGGAAATGCTTGGATAAGGGCATATGTCTTGAAAGGGAGGAGTTTGATGCAAATATCTTGCACGCAAAATAGTAGGAGTTGGAAGAATTTAATGAAACTAAGGCACTTGGTATAGGAATGGAAACATACAAAGGCATTATTTAGTTGGTAAACTGAAATGAATTAAGGCCAAAAGCTAGGAAAGTTCTGTGGAGGAAGTTAATCTGGTTTCCACTTTACATCCTTAAGCATTCAATGGTGGCTGGGATGACAATTCTAAATAAGTTGCCAACAAAGGATGGGCTACTTGCATGGGGCTGGACAGTTGATGATAGGTGTCAACTATGATAGGTGTCAACTATGTTTTGTGAAAAAAAAGAAAGAATCATCATATTTTCTTTTTTGTGTGCTTATTCAAGAACAATATGACAGATGATTTTGCAGGTGTGTTCACTTCATAGACAAGTTATGAATTGGGATCAGGGGCAGCAATGGACTAGCACCGAAGTTAAAGGTAAAGCATTCTTATTTCTTAGCCATATTATTGAGATTGGCATGGTCAACATACATTAATTCAATATGGAGAGAGGGGAACCGACAGTTTGGAAGTAAGCAGAGATATAAGAATGCTCTGTTTGAGGAAATTAAAAAGGTTATAAGATTGAGACTAATTGGGGTAAGAATTAACATGAATAATCCTATTATTAGCCAGCTGTATATTGTATAAGTTTCTTCTTTTTTTTATTATTCTATAGAATGCTTGTTTGTAACATGTCACTCTTTTTTGTTAATTAAAATTTCATTTAGGTACAACTTACTTAAGAATATATAGGGTAAATGTTTCTCGTAAAGAGCTAAACTTTTCAAAATGGTCAACTAAGAGTTCAACCTTTATAGAAGTAAAGTTTAGAGCTTAACTTGGATAAAAAAAAAGTTCAAGCCTTAATGTGAAAATAATTACCAAATTTAAGGACTAATTTAAATGAAAGAGTTGAAACCCTATCTTAAGAACAAGTATCATCAAAATATGGAGTTTCAACATTTATCCACCGTTAGACAAATATTATTTACATTGGAGTACATTACACCTTACAAAAGTTAAACTGTTACTAGAATGTAGAATTTTGACTAAATTTATTCATGGGTCAAGTTACTTGTCCATGCCTCCATCCAAAAAATAGGTTTGAATAAATTTTAAGTCTCGTTTTTTATATGGATTGGGCCTTGGGTAAGGATTTTTTTGGTCCAAGCCCAGCCCAATCCAAAAATATTATGTTATAAAAATATTATATTAATTATATATGTTAAATAAAAATTATACATATTTATATTAAATCACTAACCCAATAACAATTAAACACATTACCCAAAACTTAAAAAAAAAAAAAAACCTTACCCAGCCAAATAGTCCATCCCAAAATATAAAATTTTAAAAATTATATTTAATATAGTAAAATATTTATTATATTTATTTATATTTTAATATAATAAAACATTTATTATATTTATAGTAGTATTTTTTTAATATAAATATTTTTTAATGTGTTAGAAAACTTTTATTTTAGCATTTTTTTAGTACCATCGAACAAATCTATTGACACAAATAATGCATGGGAGAAAATTGAGTTATTTGAGCCCGAAGGATTGATCGGGCGAACTACTAATTTTTAGATACGAGATATCCATCCTAATCGCTATAGACGCATTTCCCCAATTGACATGTTTGAAGGGATCAATGTTGAACTTATCGGATCCTTAGCAATTCATGCTAGGCTTAGTCATTGGGGGTCTTTAGAAAGTCTATTTTATAAAATCTTTTATAAAAAAAAAGTTATTATATGTAACGACCCAAAATCCGTAAGCACCGGAAAAAGTGTATTATCGGGCCTCCGTTTTAGTAAATAAGTTAGCAAATAATTATTAGGAGTAATTATGAGTCTAATAGTGTGATTAATTAGATTTTTATTTAGTGAATTTAGCTTAATTTAAAGTAATTAGGAAAAAGGATCAAATTGAATAAAGAGTGAAAGTCTAAATATAGATTAAAAGAAAGCAAAAAGGGCTAAAATGGCAATTAAGCCATTTGGAATAAGTTGGGCGGCAGATGATGATAAGAATCTAAGATTTTTATTGTTTTATTATATTAAATTATAATGTATATGATTAGTATATAATTTTATATTAGATATATATATTATATTATATAATATAATAAGTAGATAAGGATTAAAAAGGAGTAAAAGCAAAAGCTTAAAAAAAAAAAAAAGAAGAAGAAGTAGTAACAGAAAGGCTCTCGACACAGAGAAGAGAAAGAAGAAAAGAAAATAACAAGGGGAAATAGGGATTTTAAAGCTTGAAGTTTAAATAGGTAAGTCAATCAAGTCCTATTTTCTTAATTTTTGATGTTTTAGAAGCTTTAAAGCAAGATTTTGATGAAACTAAGTAGATATTCTAAGAGTTTTTAGGTTTTTAAGTATAGTTGATGTTGAAGAAAAAGATGAATTAAGGATTATATTAAATGAAATCTACGTAGAATTAGTAAAAGGATTAAATTGTAAAGTAAACTATAAGTTTTCTACTATAGGGATTAATTTGGAAGAAATTATAAATTAGGGTTTTATTATGAATTAGATAGTCAAATTGATTATGGAAGGAATTTAAGTAGAATCAAAGCATGAAATAAGTTAAGAAAATAAGTAAACTTAATTAGGATTAAATTGTAAATTGAGTTATAAGAAAACAGTTTTAGGACAGCAGCAGAAGAGTAACTTTGAAAAATCACCAAAAATAGTGAAATGGAAGTAGAAGTTCAATGAGATATGAAATTAAACCTTAATGAGTCTATATTCATATGAGGGAAACAGAGAAAGCAAAGAAATTCTGTATTTTGAGATATTTATATTTTTGTGAGACTGGTTTAGAGTGATTTCGAGATCCCCTGTTCTGACTTGTAAAATTCATTCAAATTTGTACAAAAATAATTGTGGGACATAATTTATATGGTTAGATTTCTTAATGAGTCTAGTTTTATAAGAAATAAACTAGAACATCATTTGAATTCTGTACAAAAAGATAATTAAATTTTAGCAAAGAGTGGTCGGAACTGTCAGACAACAGAATAGGGGTGACTTCAAAGAATAAACTGTACTCATTGGATAACTTAAAAATTCTGAAAATTTTATGGAAAGTATATATATGAGTCTAGTTTCATATAAAATTTACGGATCTTAATTTGGAATTCTGTAACTTGAGATATAGATAATTTAGTGACAATGACTCAGGTAGACAGCTTTGAAAGAACTTATAAGTAAATAATAGAATTGTGTATAAAGAATGTAGAATGAAGAGGAAGAGTAGAAATTGAATAAAATTCATTATTTATTGTAATTTAATGCTGTAATTAATAATGTAAATTATTATTATTTTCATAGCTAACAAGGAAAACGAGGCATCGGCATCCAAGGGAAAAGAAAAGATCGTGGAGGAGTAAACTTGTATTTCGGGTTTGTATTACTATAATTCAAACAACTATTTAGTTAATGTTATATTTAAATTCATATGCATGGTAAGTAATTTATAAGGTAAGTATTATTATTGACATGAATGAGACTGAGATGAAGTGTGAATATGGTTGAGTATTTAAATTGTTTAGTAATTAGAAAGTGGAAAATGTATTAAAATGAAAGGTGTGTTTTGAATTGAATTAAAAATTGAATTGAGAAATGATTTGAATACCCTATTAACTTGTCGGGCTAGATTTGATACAAATGGCATGTCATTGGATTTGTGATGTGATGAGGAGATTTGTAGCTCGACCGAGAAGATGATTCTGTTATTATATGCTTCGGTTTATCCGAAGAGGCATTTAATGCCTTATTGGTGTGTTTGGGAGGATATGATATATTGGTGTGTTTTGGAGGTTATATTATACTGGTGTGTTATGGAGGATTTATATTATTCCGGGTGTGATTGGGTTGGATATTTTGGTGTGCTTGGGTGGAATCCACGTATCTGTCAGAGTCCGAGCATTGTTAATAGGGTAAGTAATTGAAATGGAACTTTGAAAATGAGATGGATTGATTTGGCTCTATTGAAAGGTATGTGAAAGAATGTACGTGTTAAATTATGAATTGAATTAGTATGTGTTAAATGAAATGTGAATTTAAAATTTATGAAGTGATATATATAATTATGTATAATTAGTTCTAATAATTTATAAAGTTTATGGTGATGTTTGTAATTTATTAATGTTAAGTAATTTTGATTTATAGTAATACCACTGAGTATGAAATACTCAGCGTACGGTTGTTTCCGTGCGCAGGTCATTAGAGTTTCGGATCCGGTCCAGCATCCAAAACAAACCCGACTCCAACAAGAAGATTTTGGTGATGAATTTCTTCCTTTTTGTTAAGTGGCATGTACTAGATAGTTATATGAATTAAAAACATACATAAAGTTAAATGATTTTGGTTGTATATAAATGATTATAATGATTTGGATGAGGAAAATGATATGAAGTTATAAAATGATAAATTTGGTATTGGTTGATTTGGTTTGAATTTGCAGGGGGAGTTAGGTAAAAAAAATAAGTAGAAATGCTGCCGAAATTTTTATAGGATTTAAAAAAAAAAATCTAGAAAATTCGAATAAGTCACATTCTACTTTTAATAAATGTTTTGGGCTTTGAAAGTCTATTATAGGGACTTATTTAATAATTATACTATAAATGTTATTTTATTTGTGAATTATTTGTAATTAGTCTGATATGTCTGGTAATGCCTCGTAACCCTATTCCGGCGACGGTTTGAGGTTAAGGGGTGTTACATTATATTTTAAAAATATATATATTTTTAAATAAAAACTAATCTAAAAAAATTAAGGGTAAATTACACTAACATTCACTCAACTTTGGGGTAGCTAGCAAAACAGTCACCTGGGTTTCATTTCAGTCACTCAACTTTGAAAAAATAACAAAACAGTCACTAACGTTATTGAAAAGTGACAAATTAGTCACTCATTAACGTTTTCCGTCACAAGCTCAAGGGGATAGCTGACGTGGCCAGTTAACTAGCTGATGTGGCCAGTTAACTTGCCACGTTGGACGAGTAGTCAAAGGGTCAAAAAGAAAAGAAAAGATGATTGGTCTTTATTTGTCTCTTTCTTCTTTTTCTTTTCATCTTTCTCTTCATCTTCTTCTCCCTCAATCTCTGGCTTATTATGCTTCTTTTTTTTTTCTTGTTCTTCTCTCCTTTCTATTCATCTTCTTTCTCCCTCAACCTCATCTTTTACCATCTCCTAAATTTGGGTCTTTTTCTTTCAATCCGAATGTGCTCCCACCTACAGTTGTGATGCAAAGTGTTTAACACTGTTAACTATGACTCCTATTTCAGTCAAATTTGAGAAGTAATCTTCTAGTAAACTCTGTTTATTTGTTTCAATCAAACACTGATTAGTTTAGATTATTTTATTATTATTTGACCTATGAATTTAACCTATAAATAGGCTCTTTTACAACATTAGAAAACACACCCATTAAATATTAGAACTCATAACACATTTAGAGAATTTTGTGTTTACGTTTTGAGGGTTCTTTGTTTTCGGGTTTTTGGGGTTTAGTTTTTTTAGCTCCATCTTTTGTACTCTTCGTTCTTTTTCCATTATAGTAAAATTATCTTTGCCTGTGGTTTTTTATCCTCTTTGGAGGAGTTTTTCCACGTTAAATTTGTGTGTTCAATTTCTCAATTTCTTCTGCTATTTTTACTTGTTCGTTGCTTAATCGGGAAGATCCTAACAAACACTAATAAGACAGTGATAAAATTTACAAACAGCTAAAAAATTTGAGCTGTTGGCTGCTGGGGATGCAGGAAAAATACAATGTACTGCAGCTACAAGGAAGCAATTCAGTAGGTACTCATGTACCATGGTATTTGAGGCACATGATAAATCCATTTTGGTTCTCGAGAACCAAGCCAACCAGTTTTCAGCTTGGTTTCAACCATTGAAAATACAAACTTTTGTTGGCTTCTTCTTCAACTTTAACCTACCACTATCTTCTTTTACACCCTTTTTTTCAAGGACTAACTCCTGGGACAAGAGGGACAACAGGCTTGGGTGTTTTTATTTTCTCTACCATTATAGCTTGAATGGTTAGAACTACCCTAGAAATAGAGACAACACTTTGTAAGGCCATCAAACAAAAATGTCAAAATTTAATCCAGTGATCTATCTAATAAGACCAAAAAGGTAATGAAAAACCAATAGACAATAACTTCTTAATACATACAAATAGATGGTTGACTCCAAAACAAAGTCACATATATTTGTTACAATATTAGCACCAATCTGTTCATCTGAATCTGCCATTGAATTCTTTATTGTGTGAATTTGCTCTGACAAATGTATATAAGTTGCACCACCACCAGGTACTATCCCTTCACCCATGGTAGCAAATATTGCATTCTTTGCATCTTCGATTCTTAGTTTATAGTCTTCAAGTTCTATCTTATTATGTGCTCCTACCTACAGTTATGATGCAAAGTGTTTAACAATTCTTAGTTTATGGTCTTCAAGTTCTATCGTAGAACAAAGCTCCTTCCATTTTCTCTTATTCTTCTTTTTCTCTTCTTCTTCTACTGCCCCGGGCTCTGAAATGGGTTTAGGGTTAAAAAGGACTGTTTAAATGACAGCTAGTCCACCGTTAAATGCCATGTCACTTTTCCGTTACGTCTGTAACGGAAAATGGTTAAAATGATTGTTTTGTTATTTTTTCAAAGTTAAGTGACTGAAATGAAACCTAAGTGACTGTTTTATCAGCTACCACAAAATTGAGTGATTGTTAGTATAATTTACCCAAAAATTAAATATAAACGGATCAAATCGAGCCCAAATTTACATTTTTTAAACTGACTTAGACTTAAACCAAAATTAAAAAACTAATTTTTTAAATCAAACCAAACTCAAACTTAAAAAATTGATTTAATAAGTCCGCACCTCAAATTTTTAGATATCACACCATTAGCTGGGTATCTACTTCTGTTTTTTTCTTTTTGGGCCGAATCGGTTTAGGAACTAGTAGGAGCCGCCGCCGCCACCGACCGGCCTAAGCAAAACACAAAAGCAAAGCCCCCGTGATCACCACTCTTTCTCGTCGAATTCCAGTTATTTCAGAGCTAAAATACGAAACAGAAAGGGAATGGGTCACAACAAGCCCCGGCGTTTCAAAACCCATAACTCTCATCGGGGACAGTCTAGCAGAAACCATCAATTCCAAAGGTTCTTTTTTGTTTTTGTTTTTCAATTCACTTTTAAACCAATCTAATTTCAAAACCAGTCTTCTAAGCTTTTATTTTTCCTTTATTGCTGTACTTTTCCAGGGAAGATGAATCTCTCCCACATGATCAACGTACTAATTCCATAACCATATCTTCATTACTTCAATTGTTTTGTTTGTTCTTAAAAGTTTGTTTGGATATATCATGTGTTTGATGTTTTGCCACTGTTAATTGCTTTTTTTCTATTTTCCTTCTCCATGCAGCTCCCGAAGAGGAACCCAATGTTCCTAAAGTTCAACTTGCTATGTGGGTTTGTATTTTTCTCCTTCTTCTTTTTTTGGTTAACTGTTATTGAAATTAATTTTTTTGGCTAGCTTTAATGGAAGTTTTTATGTGCTCGTAGAATTTTTTATAGGGAACTTTTGTTTGATCAGAATGTGTTTGATAACTCATATTATCTATCAACAGGAAATTTTCACAAACAAGTTTTGAACGGGACTAATCAATTTAAATGCAGAACATGTTGCGGTTTTATATTTGAACTATTTTTTTCCACTAAAAAAGAGATATTTAAATTACTCCTTTTTAATTTTTTATTTAGAACTATCCAAAATAATAATAAAAATATTAGGTTAATAAGGTTTAAATCGTGAAATGAATAGTTTCTCAAAATTAAATATTTACAGCTACAAATAGTGTAATTATATTGAGTACTTAATTTTCAGTAATATACTAAACAATTTTTATAAAACAATTTTGATACTTAAATTTTAACACTTAACTTTTCAGTTTATTAAACACACTTAAAATTTTCAGTTTATCAAATCTTATTCTTTAATATCATTTTCTTTTTTTTGAAAAATGCCTTTTCCTTAAAAAGTGGCTTCTATGGATTGATGACTTCAAGCATATTGCTATCACAATGGTAATTGCCAGCAATGCCAAGTCATTGTCTTCTTTAGATTTGCTTATTATTTAGAATTCATGATCAAATCATTCTTAAAATGGTGTTTGACAGTTGGCCTTTGGATTATCTTTTTCTTTAATAATTGCTTGCATGGATTACCCTCATTGTTTTCTTCTTGTTGACTCAGGATTTTGGACAGTGTGATGCAAAAAGGTGCACTGGGCGCAAACTTGCAAGATTTGGGTTGTTGAAAGAAAGTATCTGCTAGACTAAATTTCCCTGAAATTTAATTTTGTTATGCATGTTTGAATTTATCTTATTTATGTCACATCAAATGTGCTTTGTGCTCCGTAGACATTACAGTGCATGGATTGTTTTGTAGTTGTTTTGCATGAGAAATGTGTCATTGTGTTGGATTCAAGACAAAGTTGCACCATAGCTAAGGTTGGAATAAGTAAGAGTGAAGGATAACTAAGAGACTTGTGGGTGGAAATTGGGTATGAATAGCCTGCCAATGGGTGTCTGGTGGCAGTAAATCAAATCTATTTTGAAATTAAGATATGCATAGTTTTACATGCAGAGAAGAGAAAGAGTGAAATTCCTAGAAAACTTCTATGGGCTTTTAGAAAGGTAAAATGGAAAAGTTAACATTGAATTTTTGAAGTTGGTTCTTGGTTCCTGGTATAAATAAAGACTACTGTTTAGCATAGTCATCTGATACAAGTAGATTCTGCCCTCATAAGCAATCACAAACTTAAGCTTTAGGAAATTCAAATTTCAGCTTTTACTTCCAGGGGCTTGGAAATTGGTTCTAATATTCATAAATTGTCTTGTTGAGTTTAGGATCTTGCATTATTAGCCAGTCAAATGATTTGTCAATGGTCGATTTAGAGAATAGTAGCAACTTGTGAGTGCAATTAGTTTATGTAAGATCAATTGATTGATTCAGTCATTTTGACCTTAAGGTCATATTCACTTTCTACTAATCTGGAGCAATGAATGATTTCATGCAGGATTTGCGTGTTAATAGTGGTTTTGGCGGCATTGTTTTAAGGTACTTTCAATAAATCTTCTTTTTGTTTTGGGGAAAGGATGATTTGAACTCCCTTATTTTAGTTAGCAGCATACATGCACCTATTATCGGGCCAAATGCTCGGGATGCCACGTTGAACAACTTTGACATTTGCTTTTCCTAAGTTGATAGTGTTACTCATCATCATAGAATATCACCCGATATTTGTTCTTTTGTACAAATATATTCTCATGGCTGATATGAAAATCATTCATGCATCTAAGAATACTCCCGAGTCCAAGCTAATGTTGAGAAGCAAGCTGCGAGAACCTCTTCTTCTAATTTTACCTAACAGTTTTTGCAAGCTTGTATTATCTGCTTTTTCATCCTTTGCTTCGACTTTAATAATTTTTTAATTATCTGTTTTGAACCTCTGCTGGGCAGTCCTGTTGGTAGTCAATGTGTCTCAAAAGAAGATTACAACTTAATAAAGAGGAAAGGGTTAGCTGTTGTGGATTGCTCATGGGCTCGTCTTAGTGATGTACCCTTTGTGAAGCTGCGGTGTGGTGCTCCTCGCTTGTGTATGAATATAAACTTTTCAAGTGTTTCCTATGTGAATGAACCTTCTGCGCATTTTGTCTAACATATTTGGGCATTTGGCTTCTTTTTTTTTTTGCCTCAACAATCTAATAGTACTTGCTTTATCCACAATTCCTCCTATAATGTCTTTCACAAATTAGTGCTAGTACACAATTGTTACGCATTATGGTTAAAGATGCATATGATGTCTTCACTGCTAAATTCATCAGATTTTAGTCTTTCAGTCAACATGTTGTAAACTTTTTCTTATCTCGTAGCATAATCATGACCACCTTGTGGATGATTTCAACAGTTACAAGCCCCCAGTGATATATATTCTTATCATATCCGTCCAACAAGCCAGGAGTTCTTCCGTCCTTTATTTTTATATTGACTTGTATGATTCAAATAGGCTGCCTTTATATTTGACATGTATGCAACTTTGATGTCATTGTTGTTGCATCATTTCGAAATTTCAGTCCTTAAGGTGCTTGATGATGTTTTAATAGCAGTAATATCCGGGATGCTAGTAATAGTACCTGTATGTTTTTTTTTTTTTTTTGTGTGTGTGTGGCATATTACAGTTATTACTTGTAAATGAACTCAATTACACTCCACTTACATCATGTATGATGAAAAAAATTTAAATGACAATTCGAAAGTGAAACTTTTTCTTCCTACTCTTGTTGTTGTATACTTCTATATTTATCTTAATCGACTTTATACATAGAACATCTAAATGAAAGCATATTTGCATATTGTTTGGCATATGTACATCCCCATATCCTCGTTAAGAGTGATTCATATTTTACTGGTTTTCCATAATTTTGTCCTGTTTTACAAATTTGATAAATTTCTTGGAATGCAGTGCCATGGCTAGTGGCTGCAAACCCAGTAAATTATGGTCGACCATGTGAGCTATCATGCGTAGAAGCATTATCTGCTGCTTTACTAATATGGTACTTATTTCCCTAATCAACATATATTTTCACAATCTAGCAGTTGTTTGGCTGAATTGAGGATATGGTTTCAATCACGTTGTTTCTTTTTCTTCTGTATGGTACGTCACTCAGAGTGATATGTTAACTGAGTAAGTCTTCTGGGTTTTTGTTCCTTTGTGATGTTTCAACAGTGGGGAAGAGGAAACTGCAAATTTGCTGTTAGGCAAGTTCAAATGGGGTCATGCCTTCCTGTCCCTTAACAGGTACCTTATTATTATTGTTTTTCTAGTACAAAAGGTTTTAAATTGGTTGAAAGGTATGATCCATGTTCAAGTGGGGAAACATTCTTATTGGATTGGTGTAGGGAACTTTTGAAGGCATATTCTGAATGTGAAAATAGTGCTGACATCATATCAGTCCAAAATTCTTGGCTTTCCCAACAAAGGCAGGTCCCTAAGGTTCCACCAGATGCAGCAGAAGGGGCATCCAATGATTCAGAAGATGAGGAGGGTTCTTCCAATGATTCTGAAGATGGGCTACCTCCTCTAGAAAGGAATATGAACCATTTGAGTTTGCAGGAAAGTGATGATGAAAGTAAGTAGGATCCAGCAATAGTTTCATTCGCAAGTAAGCACCATTAGTAAGTAGAAAGAGGGAAATATGTTATGGGGCCGTTTCTTATATGCTGCACATCTCTTACCCTGATTCCTTCGGACTTTCATTTCCTATAGGTGAAATGAAATATCAAATCTAATGTAGGTAGAAAATGGTTTTTCCTCCTTCTCAAGGATTACTATTTAACTGTTTTGTATCTGTTCGGAGGGAGGTGGGGTTGATTGGGCTTAACATATATTACTTTCTAATTGCTTAACATCTTATTTCAATGTTTCAAAGGATTATAAATTTATTTTTAGATTAAATATCTATATTTTTATGAAATTTGAATTGGCTCGGTATGATCAAACGAGCTGGGTGAGTAGATTGGGTTTTGCGCTTATACTGTAGTAATTGAAAATTTGTAGTAAAGATCCCTTATTATAAAAAGGGTAAATGTCATTTTATTTGACTAATTGAGGTGTTAAGTTTTTCTTTAAAGTTCGGCTAGCGAGTTCAAAGTAACAATTTGATGATCAGCACGATAGATTAATACCCATTAATGAGAAGAACATACTTTAGATTTAAGTAAATTTGACGGTTAATGTTAAATATCAGAGTAGAAAGATATTTAGGTTTTGGTTTGGAGGTGAAAGATATATGGAAAAAAAAGGAATAGTAAAAGAGAAAGGGAATGAGAGTTTTGAATTGATGTATGTGGTGTTAATATAGGTGGTCATACAACAGTGATTTTAAAATTTTTAAATAGTTTAATGATTATTTCGTAAATTTATCGCTGAGATTATGGTTGAGTTGGAATTTGATTTATTCCTAATTAATGTTACCAAATAGATTAAAGAAAACATGTATGTAAGATTTATGCTACATATTTAAGAATTAATTGTCAGTAAAAGAAAGGAGAAGCGGTGGTTGTTGGTTGAAAAGTAAATGGCACTTCCCACCTAGTGTTGCGTATAACTTCATATAAGTTTCATAATTAAAACTTAATTATAGTAATAAGATGGTGTAATATATTCTCCTCTCTCTTCTCCTTGAAGCTTCCACAGTTGTTATTACGTTAAAAAACATATAAATAAACGATAATTATTACCAAAATTAATCTATAATATTTATAAAGATAATATATATATATATATATATATATATATAAAATTATGAGTTCGGAAACTTTTTTGAATCGACTGTAATACTATTTTCTTTTCATCATATTACTAAATTTATATGTAAAAAAAAATTGAAGTAAGATAGAAGTTGCGATTATTAACATTTAAAGATAATTATAATTTAATTCACCATTATTAGTTAAAAGCTTGTCCTAATTTTAAAATAGAGATATTAATTCTTTAGAACTCTAAGCATAAAATATAGGAAAATTTTGTAATTATAATTACAATTACTAATTAAAATTTTTGATATAAAAAAGAAGTTACGCTAATTTTGTTTATTATAAAATTTGTGTTAATTTATTGATGTAAAATTGAGTTATTACTTTAATAGAATTTTAAGCATATCAATTATTATTAGAATTAATTATGTTAATTAGTTATTGTTTTTGAATAATGTTATTTGCTTTAATTACATAAATTAAAATTATATTGTATGCTGGATATGTTAAAAATGTTTTAAATATGATTTGAAACTTTTTCATTATAATATTTGAATTAATAAGTTAATATATTTAATTATATTCAATTTTTATGCTAATTACTACAATTGAAATATCATATTTAAGAAATTAATTAAATATTTTTACATATAGTAAACACATAAAATTACATTCAACGCATATGTTATTAAAAGCCAGTTATTACAAAGTTTTAAGTATAAAAATATTCAATTCTAAATAACGATCACTAAAATTAATTATTATAAAACTCGAGCAGATCTATAATCAAAATAATAATTGAACTTATATTAGAACAAATCTTGAAATGACCCACATATGGTGGAATTTAAACTATACGAAATATTTACATATAGTAACAATGTAGATAATTTTCTAATTTTGGAAAAATTGAATTTCAATTTTTCAAATACCTTATTTCATCTTGGTCATTGGAACAATTTATTAATAATTTATATGAAATTGCAAAATTAGGAGAGACAAAAATAAATGTGTCAGAAAGAGAAAAAGACAAAACTCAAAGGAGCCATTCTTAAAAGCAAAACAAGTATAAGGAAAAAAGTGTAATTTCGGTTAAAAACAAATCATCACGTGACTTAAGCATGACTGAATAGAAAGACGCTGAGGGGTAATTTAGGCATTTACTTGCCAACAAAAATCAGTATTTCTACAACAATTGCCCTTGTCTCTTTGGATTCGATAATATGAGCAGAGGCACAAGCTTTTTAAAACCCTAATTTCACCCTTGTCTTTAAGTTTCTCCCCATTTTCTCTCTCAAAATCCTAAAAGAAAAGACCAACCAGATTATATTATATTCAAAACAGAGAAAAAAGAATCAATTGCTCATCAACCACTCTCTCATAAAAAAGCGTTTTCTATTTTCCATTTACTTTTTTTTTTTAATTTTGTTTTTCTTCTAATTTTTCCTTGTTTTCGATAACTTTGTCTTTGTTGAAAACTAGGGTTTGCGCTAATGGTGGGTTTTGTCTGTTGAAATTAGGGTATTTTTGGTTTTCGATTCTCCTGTAAGGGAAGTGTGGTTGTAGTGGCTTCCCAAATATATAGTCCTGTGAGTAATCTCTATTTCTTTTCTTTCTGCATGCATTTTTCTAATGGGTGTTATTGCATTTCTATATACGATTAATTTTTGTGCGATGGTTTCAGTTCATTAGTTTCCTGTGAAATCGGCATTTTGTCTTTGCTAGTTAAGGAAAATTTTCATTTCCGAAGTTAGGATATGGGAAATTTTGGGCTAGAAATGAATATATTACTGTTTTTGTGGCTTTTTTTGCTCAGTAGCTTTTTGGGAGGAAGGGGAGTTTTCTTGTATATATATTTTGTCCAGGCAAATAGGGTATCCCCCCCCCCCCCCTCATTTTGTGGTGACAGGTTTTGTGTTAACTAAATACTTTATTGCTTTCCTTTTCTATATTTTACATGAAGATTTGCTATTCTTCTGGGTTAATTTCTTGGAATTATTTTATTGGCTTTGCTGTATTTATTCAAATTGTTTAAACAGCTAGATATCATGCCTTCGGCCCCGTTATTTCTTCTAGCTTATAAGCATGATTTAACTTCATTTTTTAATATAACATGTTTTACTATAATCTTATCTGTTTGGGTTTTCTGGTGAGAGACTGAGGAATGTGTGTTTTCTGGTAGGGTTTGAAGGTGAGTTTGGGTTGGAAAAGATGTCATCAAAATATCAAATACTTGACAATAGACCAATTGATCAATGGAAGGTTACAGAGTTGAAAGAAGAACTTAAGAGGCGGAAACTGATAACTCGGGGCTTGAAAGAGGAGTTGGTAAGACGTTTGGATGAGGCCGTTAGATTGGAAAGGGAAAATGCTGAAACTGAGGAAGATAATGGTTTTAATTCTGATCCCCAGCCTACAGATGAGGGAGGGATTGAAAAGGCAATGCCAGTTATTGCTGAGACAGTTAAAGACGATGTGGATCATAGTGGCAGTAAGATCAAGGAGAGTGGGGTGAAGGTTCATGTTGACATTAATGAGAGTGCAGCTGCTTTGGGTCATGAAGGAGTTCAAGGAAGCGACAGCTTGGTGGAAAAGGAGCTTGTTTCTGAAACCACCACTATTCAGACTGAGATAACGGTTACCAAGAATGTGGTATCTGAGGTACCATCTACTGAGAAAGAGAGCTCAGGACAAAATGAGAATGTGCATACTGATATCGAAGTGGAGAGTGAGGATTCTAAGCTCCAGTTCAAGACCGATGATCCAAAGCCCAGGTTGGAGGATGAGGGTCCAAAGCCTGAGGTGGAGAATGAGGGTTTGAAGCCCGAGGTGGAGAGTGAGGGTCTAAAGGCTGAGGGGGAGAATGATGATCCAAAGGGCCAGCTGCAGTGTGTGGGTTCAAAGCCTCAGCTGGACCTTGAAGAGTCGAAGGTGCAGCTGGAGAACGAGGGTTTGAAGGCTCCCCACGAAGATGACGTGCGTGATTCGTCTGCTCCAAACATCCAGGTATCTGAGGTCAGCCCTGATTTAGGGTTTCAAGTAAAATCTGATTCTATTTCTACTGATTCTGTCTCAAATAATGAAAAGATTGAATTAAAGGATAATATACTTGCTGATAATGTCAAATTAGACCTAGATGTTGTAAAGCCAGAGATGGTGGAACCATCATCCAGCAATGTTGTCCCATTTAGTGGTGAATCACATCCAATGGATGTTGAAGATCCGCCTGAGAACAAGGCACCTGTTGATGAGAGAGATGACAAGAATGTTACAAATGTAGACATCGGTAATAAAAATGACAGTGCTGAGATGGCATACTCAGAAAAATTAAATTTGGATAGAAGTTCTGGTGATGACTCTATGGAGGAGGATGTGCTTGAGAGTAAACAAATTGATTCAAAATGTAGTACCGATGAAATGGGAGATAAGAGTGAGAAGAATAGAGCACCTATTGTCAAGGAGAAAAGTCCTGTTGGTGTTTTAAGAGATGATTTATCTATAGATAAAAAGGACACCTTGGTTGAGAATAAGAGCCGGTCTTTTGTTCCTTCTGAGAAAAGAAAGCTTCATGGTAAGTGAAAATGGCCTGCAATTGTTACTGTCTTTCTTTGCATGTGTGCATACTTTTACCTTACTGATGGCATTCTGAAGCTAAGGTGATTGGATAGTAGTGCATGTACTTAACGGTAATTCTTAAGACAACTAATTTAAATTGGTTTTTTGAAGCTTGATCTGCTTCAGTTGCACTTGTGGAATGTGATAACATTGTTTTAAATTCTTGTCTATTTGATAATTTATACACTATTTTTCCATGGGTGGTGCATGATTTGGAAGAGCTTTACTTGTTAGAGTGCTGCAGCTTTGGTTTTGAAGATGATGTATATAGTTTTTGGCTAGAAATTGCTTTGGTGTTCATTTTTAATCCTTTTATTGGTTCATGTGACTACCTGGAGCCTAAGACAACAAAATTATTGGTATTTTTAATATTGAGCTTTCTCTGTTACCAAGGGAATGCATTTTAGAATTTTGATCAGTCGTGAGAATGAAATTAATAGTTCCCTTGTGGATGAATGGTGATTCTCACCTGATGAGCTGTCTATACAGATCAGGAACCTGTTGGGAACAATGAGCTTTCTAAACGGCGCAAATGGAATTCTGACAATATAAAAGTTCCAGAACATCAAGGCAATCTTGCGCCCACCACAACACCTAAAGACACCGCTCAGCCTGCTGCTTTGAGACGTAACTTCTCTAGATCAGACTCAACGGCAAGTGAAGGTACACCAAAGGAACGAGTTGGTGAGTTGTCATCTCTCAGTCAGCTGATACAAATTGAATTCTACTGATTGTTGTTTTAACATCTGAATGGTTTGCGTTTCATCTTATTTGGCAGTTCCCCCTTCACAAAATGCTCCAACCACTTCCCTCAGAATTGATCATTTTCTTCGTCCTTTTACCTTGAAAGCTGTACAAGAACTTCTAGGGAAAACTGGGACTGTAACAAGCTTCTGGATGGACCATATTAAGACCCATTGCTATGTTACAGTAAGACTTATTGCTTTGTTTCCATCTCCTCCGATGGGACTTTCGTGGTCTATGATCAATTATTCATTTTGGCATTTTATTGTTGGGCTGATTCAATATATCTAATCAACTTTGGGAATTGCTTTATTGGTGCAGTATTCATCTGTAGAAGAAGCAATAGAGACACGAAATGCTGTTTACAACCTTCAATGGCCACCTAACGGTGGACGCCTATTGGTGGCCGACTTTGTTGATCCCCAGGAAGTTAAAACCCGGCTTGATGCTCCACCACAGGCTCCAACTACCCCTGGGACTTCTGGTTCTACTGCTCCTCAAGCTCAACCTGCTTCTCAGACCCAGCCCTCTCCACGTCAGCAGGTTTGTAGACAGCAGCATCCACCACCTTCTGCACTTCCTCCACCACCGCCTTTGTCTAACCCTCCACCAGTTAGAGAACGGCTCCCTCTTCCTCCGCCACCTGCAGAGAAAGTAGATCCTCCTATTGTCACTCTGGATGATCTATTTTGGAAAACCAAAGCAATTCCTCGTATCTACTATTTGCCTTTGTCAGATGAACAAGTTGCAGCAAAGCAAGCAGCACATGGCAGAAACATCTAGCAGTAGAGCTGAGGCTATAGTTTTATCCCTGGCTGCTCTTCTGGTTTTCGTATTGGTTGGTCTGTACGTTAGTTAATGGTAAGAAAACTGTCACATAATTGCATGTTTGCAGGTCTGCAGGTTTTGCTTATAGGAAGGAATTGTTGCAGCCGTGCAGAGGGAACTTGTCCAGTGATGGGTATTGGTTTTTCTGCCGGCTACTTGTGGGCTTGAGTTCAAGTTCCATTTAGCACTAAAATCCTTCAAAACTGAGATCTCTCTGTAGTAATGGATCGATTATCCTTTGTTCTAATTTGGTTTTCCTACAGAACAATAGCCTCAACTCTTATGAACCTGATTTTGTAGAATTTAAGTTTTTCTCTGGATGTTAATTTTACATAGATTTGTTGGAAGGGAATGTAGGCTTACACATATGTATGTGTAGTTTCATCCAGGGTTTTTATCATTTATTTATGTATGTGCAACGTGATGATTGAGGTTCTTCTCTCCATCTCATACCTTGGATTGAGCTTCGTATGAGATTAGATTTTATTTTAAGAAAAAAACCAAAAACTATTAGATGAAGATTTTTAAAGTATTAACAGTTCACAATGTTAGTATTTATAATTGATAAATACATTTATGAAAAAATATATTATTAAAATTTCACAAATTATAAAAATATTTAATATGGATGTAATTATAATTGTAAAGTTTTATAAATACTCTTAATATAATAAAAAATTTGAAATATATGCATCATAATGGTAAATTTGGTCCCACTTAAAGTTTTTGCACAAATAGGAGTTATATTAAATGGGCTAAATATGATTAATATGCTGGTTTTTCTTTAATTAGGCATTTCAAGTCGGTTTTAAAATTAATTAGGGAAATATATATTTTTAGGAGGTAGGATGAAGAAAGAGAAAGTATGTCTAGCTAGACGTGTTTTCTTTTTAACGGTAAAAAAATTAATATCTCCCAACAACAATTTTTTTTAACTTACAAATACCTCCTAATTTTCATTTTTTTCATTTAACTTCTCTCAATTCTCTCAAGCTTCTTATTCAATATTTTTAAATTATTATTATTTAATTATATTGTATTTTATTCGTTCAGGTCGATTTCTCGAAAATGGACGCCTCTCTAATTTGCTTCGACATTAACCATATTTCCGTTGCCCAATTAGCAATGGTAAGACAAAATTTTAAATGTCATTTTTTTAATTATGTTAATATTTTTTCTGATAAGTCTAGATCTTTTTTTATGTTATAAATAGGCGGGGAGCCTCCGATCCCTGAAATTCATAGGTACCAGTGAGATGTCAAATAATTGCATGCGTCTCTCATGCAAGGGGCCTACTATCTATGCAAAAAACGCACCCAGCTGGACACATTTTCACTTTCTCTCTCTTAAAAACGACATATTTCTCTAAATAATTTTAAAATCAACCTAAAAGTCAAATTGAAAAAAAAAGGGGGCATATTTATCAAATTTAGCCTATTAAATGTCATTTTAAATATTTTACATATATTTTAAATATTGATAATGTTCTTTTAAAAGAAATTGAGTTATTAAATTTTTTTAAAAAAATTATACATAAAATTTAAAATATTTACCAAAAAAGTAGATCCATTTTATAATTTTGAAAACCTTTATACCACCTCAATTTCGATGAAAATACGATCAAGAAGGGCAATTTAGGCATTTGAATAAAACCAAAATGGGTTTTTCTAGAACAATTGGTCTCTGCCTTTTTGGATTCGATAATACGAGAGAGGCAAATGGTTTTTTTAAAACCCTAATTTCACCATTGTTTCAATTTTCTCCCCATTTTCTCTCTCAATATCCTAAAAAGAAAAGAACAACCAGGTTATATTATATTCAAAACAGCCAAAAAATAAAAATCAATTGCTCATCAACCACTCTCTCATAAAATTCATTTTCTATTTTCCATTTACTTTTTTTTTTTTATTTTGTTTTTTTCTTCTAATTTTTCCTTATTTTCGATAACTTTCTCTTTGTTGAAAACTAGGGTTTGCGCTAATGGCGGGTTTTGTCTGTTGAAATTAGGGTATTTTTGGGATAAATATTCAATTCTCCTGTAAGGGAAGTGTGGTTGTAGTGGCTTCCCAAATATATAGGCCCGTGAGTAATCTCTATTTCTTTCCTCTCTGCATGCATTTTTAATGGGTGTTACTGCAATTTTTTTTATAATTACGATTAGTTTTTGGTGCGATTGTTTCAGTTCATTAGTTTCTTGGTAAATCGGCGTTTCGTTTCTTGCTGGTTATGAATTTTTTTTTCATTACCGAAGCTAGGATACAGAAAATCTTGGGCTGAAAAAGTATTTACTGTTTTTTATGCCTTATTTTGTTCAGTATTTGTGCTTTTTGGGAGAAAGGGGAGCTTTCTTGTATATATACTTTGTCCAGGCAAATAAGGTGTTTTTTTTTAAACCCTCGTTTTGTGGTGTCAGGTTTTGTGTTAACTAAATACTTCATTGCTTTCCTTTTCTATATTTTACATGAAGATTTGCTATTCTTCTGGGTTAATTTCTTGGAATTATTTTCTTGGCTTTGCTGCATTTATTCAAATTGTTTAAACAGCTATATATCATTCCTTCGGCTCCTTTATTTCTTCTACCTTATAAGCACGATTTAACTTTATTTTGCAGTATAACATGCTTTCTTTGGTCTTGTTGGCGCTTTCTTTCTACTGCACATGTTTTACTAGAATCTTTTTTGTTTGGCTTTTTTGGTGAATGACTGAGAAATGTGACCTTTTCTAGTAGGTTTGAAGGTGTGTTTGGGTTGGAAAAGATGTCATCAAAATATCAAATACTTGACAATAGACCAATTGATCAATGGAAGGTTACAGAGTTGAAAGAAGAACTTAAGAGGCGGAAACTGACAACTCGGGGCTTGAAAGAGGAGTTGGTAAGACGTTTGGATGAGGCCGTTAGATTGGAAAGGGAAAATGCTGAAACTGAGGAAGATAATGGTTTTAATTCTGATCCCCAGCCTACAGATGAGGGAGGGATTGAAAAGGCAATGCCAGTTATTGCTGAGACAGTTAAAGATGATGTGGATCATAGTGGCAGTAAGATCAAGGAGAGTGGGGTGAAGGTTCATGTTGACATTAATGAGAGTGCAGCTGCTTTGGGTCATGAAGGAGTTCAAGGAAGCGACAGCTTGGTGGAAAAGGAGCTTGTTTCTGAAACCACCACTATTCAGACTGAGATAATGGCTACCAAGAATGTGGCATCTGAGGTGCCATCTACTGAGAAAGAGAGCTCAGGGCAAAATGAGAATGTAAATACTGATATCGAAGTGGAGAGTGAGGATCCTAAGCTCCAGTTCGAGACTGATGATCCAAAGCCTGAGGTGGAGAATGATGATCCAAAGGGCCAACTGCAGGGTTCAAATCCTCAGCTGGAGAGTGATGATGATTCAAAGCCTCAGCTGGACATTGAAGATTCGAAGGTGCAGCTGGAGAACGAGGGTTTGAAGGTTCCACACGAGGATGACGTGCATGATTCTTCTGCTCCGAACATCCAGGTATCTGAGGTCAGCCCTGATTTAGGGTTGCAAGTAAAATCTGATTGTATATCTACTGATTCTGTCTCAAATAATGAAAAGATTGAATTAAAGGATAATATACTTGCTGATAATGTCAAATTAGACTTAGATGTTGTAAAGCCAGAGATGGTGGAACCATCATCCAGCAATGTTGTCCCAATTAGTGGTGAATCACATCCAATGGATGTTGAAGATCCGCCTGAGAACAAGGCACCTGTTGATGAGAGAGATGGCAAGAATGTTACAAACGTAGACATGGGTAATAAAAATGACAGTGCTGAGATGACCTACTCGGAAAAATTAAATTTGGATAGAAGTTCTGGTGATGACTCTATGGAGGAGGATATGCTTGAGAGTAAACAAATTGATTCAAAATGTAGTACTGATGAAATGGGAGATAAGAGTGAGAATAATGGAGCACCTATTATCAAGGAGAAAAGTCCTCTTGGTGATGTAAGAGATGATTTATCTGTAGATAAAAAGGACACGTTGGTTGAGAATAAGAGCCGGTCTTTTGTTCCTGCTGAGAAAAGAAAGCTTCATGGTAAGTGACAACGACCTGCAATTGTTACTCTCTTTCTTTGCATGTGTGCATGCTTTTACCTTACTGATAGCATTTTGAAGCTAAGGTGATTGGATAGTAGTGCTTGTACTTAATGGACATTCTTAAGACAGATAACTTAAGGTGGTTTTTGAGAACATGATCTGCTTAAGGTGCAGTTCTGGAAGGTGATAATCTTGTTTTTAAGTTTTTATGTATTTGATAGTTTATACACTATTTTAGTATTTTTTTTCCATGCTTTACATGTTCTAAAAGAGCTTTACGTGTTAGAGTGCTGCATCTTTGGTTTGAAGTTAATGTATATGGTTTTTGGCTAGAAATTGCTGTGATGCTCATTCTTAGTGCTTTTATTGGTTTCTATGACTGCCTGGAGCCTTAGAAACAAAATTATAGGTATATCTAATATTGAGCTTTCTCTGTTATCAAGGGAGTTCATTTTAAAAATTTGATCAGACATGATGGGCAATTCTCACCTGATGAGCTGTCTTTACAGATCAGGAACCTGTTGGTAACAATGAGCTTGCAAAACGGCGCAAATGGAATTCTGACAATATGGAAGTTCCAGAACATCAAGGCTCTAATCTTACACCCATCAGCACACCTAGAGACACCCCTCAGCCTGCTGCTTTGAGACGTAACTTCTCTAGATCAGACTCAACAGCAAGTGAAGGTGCACCAAAGGAACGAGTTGGTGAGTTGTCATCTCTCAGTCAGCTGATTCGAATTGAATTCTGCTGATTGTAGTTTTAACATCTAAATGGTTTCTGTTTCATCTTTATTTGGCAGTTCCCCCTTCTCAAAATGCTCCTACCACTTCCCTCAGAATTGATCATTTTCTTCGCCCTTTTACCTTGAAAGCTGTACAAGAACTTCTAGGGAAAACTGGGACTGTAACTAGCTTCTGGATGGACCACATTAAGACCCATTGCTATGTTACAGTAAGACTTATTGCTTTGTTTCCATCTCCTCGGATGGGACTTTCGTGGTCTATGATCAATTACTCATTTTGGCTTTTTATTGTTGGGCTGATTCAATATATCTAATCAACTTTGGGAATTGCTTTATTGGTGCAGTATTCATCTGTAGAAGAAGCAATAGAGACACGAAATGCTGTTTACAACCTGCAATGGCCACCTAATGGTGGGCGTCTATTGGTGGCTGACTTTGTTGATCCCCAGGAAGTTAAAACTCGGCTTGATGCTCCACCACGGACTCCAACTACTCCTGGGACTTCTGGTTCTACTGCTCCTCAAGCTCAACCTGCTTCTCAGCCCCAGCCCTCTTCGCGTCAGCAGGTTTCTAGGCAGCAGTTTCCACCACCTTCTGCACTTCCTCCACCACCACCTTTGCCTAACCCTCCGCCGGTTAGAGAACGTCTCCCTCTTCCGCCGCCACCTCCAGAGAAACCAGATCCTCCCATTGTCACTCTGGATGATCTATTTTGGAAAACCAAAGCAACTCCTCGGATCTACTATTTGCCTTTGTCAGATGAGCAAGTTGCAGCCAAGCAAGCAGCACATGGCAGAAACATCAAGCTGTAGAGATCAGGCTATAATTTATCCCTGGCTGCTCTTCCGGTTTTCTTATCGGTTGGTCTGTATGTTAGATAATGGTAAGAAAACTGTCACATAATTGCATGTTTGCAGGTCTGCAGGTTTTGCTTTATTGGAAGGAATAGTTCCAGCCATGCAGGGTGGAGTCCAGTGATGGCTATTGGTTTTCTGACAGCTACTTTGGGCTTGAGTTCAATTTTCATTTAGCACTAGAATCCTTCAAACGTGGAGCTCTCTTTAGTTATGGATTGATTCTCCTTTGTTCTAATTTGGTTTTCCTACAGAACAGTAGCTTCAACTTTTATGAACCTGATTTGGTAGAATCTTACTCACTCTGGATGTTGTTATGTTAATAGATTTGTCAAAAGGTTATGTAGACTCCCTGGTATCATGTTATTGAACTCGTTATATGTATGTGTAGGTTTTACCGTTCTGCTCTTCTAAACTTGATGAAAGAATGACTCATAACAGAGATTCTTCTCTCCATCTCATAACTTTCATGTTTTCTCTTTTGAATCACCATTGTTATAGATGAGTTTTTAAGAGTGGGGGGTCAGAGCATGAGCCAGAGATGAAGAGTCCATTGCCTAGAGGTTGTGAAGATCCTGGAAGGGTGTTATTGGTATCAGAATGGGGTTATTGCTTGCACCAAACTCTGTTCTTATTGGAATGGTTAGGATTGAGATGACTTGGGAAGTGAGGAGGTTTGAGATTTTTATACATAATTCAATGTTACTCTGGAGGGATTTGGAAAACAAGGAACGTGATTGATAGATGTTGAATGCGTTGAAGGGATGTTAATGCTATATGGACGCTGTCCTTGGGATTAAACTAAAATTTCTAAATATTCAATATGTATTTGAATTCTAATAAAAATAAAATTTTAATTTGGCAGCACTTAATATTTTATTATTTTTTAATTATAAAAGTTATGGTCTAATTAATCCTTATTTTCTTCACACATGGCAGATTTTATTTAGAATGAGTTTGGATGTGGGCGATTGAGTGCGGTGCATTTGGTTTAGTTTATTTTTTGTCTCATGTTGTAATATTGTTATAGTATCTAATCTTATTACTATCGTTATTTTTACATTAATTGCAGGTAAATATATTGTCCATCTAAATTTACCTTTAATTTTTCACTTTTAACTTACAACTCTAAAGAATTTATTTCGTTACAAGGTTATAATTATAAATTATTTTATTTTAATTACATGTAGGGGTGAGAGAAAATTTCTCACCCAGAAAAAAAAATTTCAAATTTTGATTTAATTGAATTAAGTTATTTAGTCTCAAAAAACATATTAGTGTAAATATTGTATTGGTGTTTGGTTAAAAATGAGCAAATTGGTGTAGATAACTTATTGGAGTTGATTGGCCGTTGATCGATGTTGATCGGTCACGTGGAACTATTAGAATACACCACATATTCTTTTTTTTGTTGTAATATATATTATATTGATCAAAAATATATAAAAAAGTCATATATAATATATAAAGAATTTTAAAAATATTTTTTATAAAATTCCAAAATATATAATTTAAATTTTGAAAAATCAAAATAATATATAAAAGTTTAAAAATGTTATAAAAGTTAAAAAGAAAACTTGATTTCAACTAATTTTAGAATTATATATTTTATATTTTTGTAAAAAGAATTGTTTTTAACTTTTTAAAAAATATAAATATATTTATAATTTTTACAATTTTTTCATTTTCTATAATAATATAATTGATTTCAACTAATTTATTTTAAATTATCGTATTCTTTTTTGTAAGCCTAAAAGAAACAAGACATATGATAGTATTTTTTTTTCTTTGAAAGTTTACAAGTATAAATACAATACAAGCAAAGTACAATCATAATTACATGTTGGAGCAATTAAGTAGAACTAAAGTAATATAAGTAACTTAAGAATCGGAATTATTTGAACTAAAATCGACATACCGAACTAAAATTTATACATGGCAAGATCACATGATGAAATTAGAAACTCACAATAATAATTGCGCATTTCAAATATAAATACGCAAAGACCAAGACTTCAACTTTTACCATCAATATCAAGACCTCATCAACAGAGAATGTTCCAACTTTGTTTATGAAATTAAAGAAAATCACTAAAAAGTATAAAAATTAGTAACCCCTGGAAATACTTATAGTGATATTCATTTTTTTGTTTTTCTTTCTTTTGCCGACAGGAAAAATCAACATAAAAAGGAATTATATATATATATATATATAATTCCTTTTTCGAGACTTGTCTATTTATATATAAAAGATTCTCACCGATTTAGCAAATCGATCATAATCTCTTGAATATACATAAAGTGATGGACATAATCAATAGAAGCTGAAAATTAAGGTGCACTGATATCTCCCGATCCCTGGTTTTCACTGACGCTAACGCTAGCAGAGTCGGGCGCAGCCGGGCCAGGGTGAACCTTACTCCTCCCAACAACAACCGTATGAGGTTGAGGCTTTGTCGACTCTTCAATGCCTCTGCTTGCTTTCTCCTCTTCCATTCTCTTCATCTTCTCCTTCTGCCGCTTCTGCATTACATAAACCTCAGCACAGCTCGCTCCTACGGAAGACATTCTTAACTAATATGGCCCTTCACTATGATACACGATAATGCATGTGATTTGGGAGATGAAGATGTAGGAGATTTGGGGAATATATAGAGGGGGTGGGGGTGTAAGAGGGGTGAGCTAGCCATTACTAATTCACAGGGGCGAAACCAGGGGGCTGGCATGCGCGCCGGCCCCTAAAATGTAATATTGCTATTTAGGTCCTTAAAAGTTTTTAAATAATTTAAATTAGTAAAGGTAAAATTGCACTTTGGCCCCCTTAAAGTTATAAAAATTTAATTTAATCCTTTACAAATTATAAAAATATAAACGATAAAAAATTAAAATTTTATTCGGCTCCCTAAAAAATTGTTCTGGTTTCGCGGTTGCTAATTCACTATTAATTTAAGCTCATGGCATTGCTGAAAAAGATAGAAATTAATAAAATATAATAAATATGAATTTTGAGGTAAAAGATTGCCCCTGCCGGATTGCATTTCTTCTTCGAATAAATTAGTCTTGTGGCCGAAAAATTGATAAAAGTTACATCTAAGTGAAACGACTATGGGGGTTATTATATTAAGAGTCCGATTGTATTTTTTTTTCTTACTTAAAAAAATGATAAATTAATTCGTTTATATTAAATTAATGAGTAAACTTACCCTTCAATTAAAATTTCATTTGTTTCTACTATTAAGTTACACATGGTTGATGGAGCAACCTTATAGCAACACATAGCAACACAATAGTATGCCAGATGTACCTTATGTTAATGTCACATTTATAACGTAAGCAAATATTTTAAAAATTAAAAAAATCCTAAAAGTAAACAAAATTTTAATAATTATTTTAAAAATCGAGTTTAAGATGAACCTGTACAAAATTATAAAAATATAAAAAAAATCTATTAAAATTATTAAAAAAATATTAAAAGTAACGTTCAAAATGAACTTGGACAACATAACAATCATTTATCTATATTCATTCTAGAATGGTTTCTTAAAATTGTAATAATTTTTAAATAATTTTCTATAATTATTTAAAAAATCACATTAGCATGTGATTCCTTATGGAGTGATTTTTTTAAAAATAATTACTAAAAAATTTATTCATTTTTATGTTTTTTTTAAAAATAAATATTGCCACATCAACATGTGAGGTACATGTTGTACGCCATGCGCTACTGTCTGGGTGCTTTGTTAGCCCCGTCAACACTTAATAGTAGAAATGGATGGAGCTTTTAATAGAATGATCAGTTTGCTCTTTGATCTAACATACATGGACTAATTTGCGCATTTTTGAGTAGGGGGCAAAATGTAATTTTATGCCTAGTATATGGACCTCCATGGTTCTTTTACCTAATCCTACTCATCCTTTAATTCCATATAGTTTATATTTAAAAAAAAAAGCCAAACCATCACCAAAGAGTACAAATAGATGGAATTTTTGGCCAAAGAATCAATTTGCACTTTTTTTTAACATATAGAGATTAATTTACCTATTTTTTGTGTAGAAGAGATAAAACGTAATCCAATCCCTAATATAAGGATACCAAATTTTCAATTTTTATATACAAGACAATCATAATTTAGTTGCTTCATTTTTCTTAACAAAATACTAACTATTCAATAGTAACACAAGTATTTGTATGTTTTTTTTTTTTTTGTATAACTACAAAGGGAAAGCGTGGAGAAAAGTAGGGGTAAACTATAAAAATAGTCATTTTTGTTTGCCTCAGATTATATTTTAGCCACTTATGTTTGAAATGTTACGTTTTAGTCATTTACGTTATCATTTTGTTACAATATAGTCACCCTACCATTAAGCTCCGTTACCTCTCTAACAGTGGTTCTACGTGACAGTCCAAATGGGTTTTAAATGCCAACTTAGATGTCCTACATGACAATCCAAATTAAATTTATTTAATTAAAAACTTATTTTCATCCCAACAATTGGACATCTAAGTTGGCATTTAAATCCAGCCATGTAGGACTGCAGTAGAGAGGTAACTGAGTTTAATAGTAGAGTGACTACTTTGTAATAAAACGATAATATAAGTGATTAAAACGTAACATTTCAAATATAAATAACTAAATGTAATCTGAAACAAATAAAAATAACTATTTTTATAGTTTGCTCGAAAATAATGGGTAAACTTGACCCCGACTCTTTGAATTAAGTTAATTGACGATAAGAAAAAGTAAAGGACGTGGAAGAAGTGGATGTTACATGAATAAATAAATAAATATATATATATATATACGTGAATGGTGGGTTTTGCTTTTTGAGTGGCCAATTAAACTTAGTGCCCAAATCGAGAATCGGTTGCCCACTGTGATGATACAGAATTTATGGAAGTGACATTGTTGAGTGTGAATGTGGTGCTGCGTTGACTGTGTTAGATCATTGATAGTGGGTGTGCTTTGTGTGTGGAGTATTGTTTTGGAAGGTTAGGGATATTGGGACTGACATTCATCAAGTGTACAGTCTGTGGATGGCGAATAAAGTGGAGATGGTAATCGGAGAATAAAAAATCATTATTAATACATTGTTTGATTGGTAGTATAATATCATAATCAAAACTTTTAGTTAATAAGTATGTATCAACATCACAAAAACTAATCGCTACAAAATTCAAAATTATATAATAAACTTACTATTTAGCAAGTATTATTCTACAATTAAATTTATTAGATTATGATATACTCACAATTTGGATTAAAGAATATTAGATAAACACGTATATTTATTAAAGATTCAATTAAAAATTAAAAGATAATTTAGTTTAAATGGTAAAGTTAAATGTTTGTTATATTCGATATTTTAGGTTTATATTTTAATATTATTGAACTTTTATTAATTTATAAAATGTAAAAGAATAAAAAAGATTACATAATAATATAATTTAGTAAATAAATTTTAAATAAATTAATATCCGATTAACTCGTAATACTAATTCAATCATTGACTTAATATACGTAAATATGATAAAATGGGGCTTACAATATTGTAATTAACATTGCCCCATTTGTGAGCATGGCGCATGCAACTCAGAAAACGGTAAATTATTGCCACCTTTCATGATTCATGCTAGGGGTGAGTATTCGATCGAGTCGAGTCGAATCGAGTCAAAAAATTTCGAGTTAGTCGAGTTGACGAATCCTATTTTAGCAACCAAACTCAATTTGATTTTTTTTTAATCAAGTCAAAAAATTTCGAGTCAAGTCGAATCGAGTTAACGAATCCTATTATTTATACTTAATGTTGCATTTACATGAACCAATTATATAACTAGTAAACGAAGTATAAAATTATTTAACTACATAAACAATATAATGGTTTTGCCTTTTAACTTAATGAGTACACATTTATCAAAACAATGTAGTTTTGACTTTTAACTTAATGATTTTGAATTTTAACTTTAGAAAAGGTAAACATTTATCAAAATGGCGTAGTTTTGCCTTTTCTTATTCGGATTTTTGGATAACTCGAATTGTGTAATTCACATTCGAGTTAAACCAAAAAACTTATTTTTTTATTCGAGTTGATCCAAAAAACTTGATTAATTCAAATAACTCGAACTATTTAATTCAAAATTTGAAAATTTTATCGAGTTTTTCGAATCGAATCGGATTTTGCTCACCCCTAATTCATGCCGTAGTAGTAAATAGAAGTAATCAAAATTTCAAATAATCTAAACCTAAAATAATTTAATTAGAATTTTAGAATGAATCTATTTAATATGATGAAGAGTTTTAATTTGTAAAAGCACAAACTAACCAATCTTGATATATCTGTATAAATTATTTCATATATAATTGATCAGACTTTTTTTTATTCAAATATCAGATTAGGCTTTTGATTTCTAAAAATTAAAGTTTACAAGAAAAAAACAAAACAAAATAAGAGAACAGTCCTGGGCTTAATGGCCCGAATTAAAAAACAAGACTAGCAGAATGGCCCTAAAATAAAAACAAACTTGCACAAGAAGACTTTAGAAAAAAATTATTTAAAATATCTGCCACCGATTTACTGTCCAATCAGATCATCATTTCGCCTGCCAATGCTAGTCACGTCTTTCAATTTCTTTCATTAATGGCGATACCAATTTCCAATGGGAGTAATAAGCACTTGAGACTCATTAGTTTTTCATTTTTGAAACTCCCTTTGCCGTTTCATCTCTTCTTCTCCTCAATCTGGTTCTCTCACACTTTCATTCCTTGCTTGTTCTTTTGCATAGATGGGTATATCATCGATCAGGTAAATCTCTTCTCTCCTTCTCAGAGATTCCGTTGCTAGAATATGGGCAAGATTATTTGCTGTTCTTGGGATAAACTCGAACCTTAACTTTCTGTATTTTGCGATCATTCTGTGAATATCTTGTATGTAAGTTCCTACCAGGGATTTGTCAAACTTTGTACTCTTGCATTTCTTTATAATTGACAGCGAATCTCCTTCAATAATGGTATCTTCTCTGTTCATTTCGAGGGCTATTTGGGTTGCACGACGACATGCGATTGCTTCAGCAGCAAAAGCAGAAGCCACACCGTTGTGGAGCTCTGTAATTGTAGTGAGAACGCGACCATTCTTGTTTCTGACTACAACACCTGACGCTGCTTGGTTTCTTCCCTCATCAAAAGCCCAGCCAAAATTTATTTTCACTGTCTGTCCCGTTGGGGGATTCCATTTCGTTTCTGCTTTAGGTACTATCTGGTTTTCTTTTTTAATTCCATCAAGTTCTTTTAGATAGCCATAAACGAAGTTTACAATTTCCTGACTTGATCTTCCTTTCTTGTCATGTATACGGGAGTTTCTGTCCCCCCAAATAGCCCAAAGCACTCCACAATAAATTCTACATTTTTCAAGAGGGAGAAGAGCAAAGACCTTGGCAAGCCATTCATTAAACTCTGCATTTGGAAACAAGATAAATGTTGGATCTAACAACTCTCTCCATACTGTTTGTGACTCAGGGCATTCACGAAAAAGGTGATTCGTTGTTTCTTCCCTTTCACCAGATCGAGGGCACACTGTGTTGTTTGAAAATTTCCTAATTGACAGGTTTACCCGAGTAGGTAGATAGTTCCAGGAAATTTTCCAAATTAGTAGTTTAATCTTTGAAGGTAGATCGATCCGCCATAGTTTTCTGTAAAAATCCTTATAGATGTTTTGTAAAGCATAAGCTATAGGATCAATATTTTGTAATAGTTTGTAAGTGCTGCGGACTGAAAACTCACCCTATAGTTCACCACTCCATGCAAGAAAGTCCTCATGAGGTTCCAGCACCAAAGGAATTCGGAGAATCAGCTCAGCTGTTTCTTCTTGGAAGGTATTAACTATCAAATCTTTATTCCAGTCTCTATCATAGCTGTTGATTAACTCTGAAACTTTATCAAATTGCGAATAATAACCTCGTGAACTTAATCTAAAATTGGCATAATTCGGAATCCATGCATCTTCATTAACTGAAATACTGGTACCCGTGCCCACTCTTCAAACCAGCCCTTTCTCTAGTGTTTCTTTTGTCGCCCAAATGCTACGCCACACATAGGAGCAAGAGTTCCCTAAACTCAAATTAATAAAATCACTTTCTGAAAAGTACTTCGCTTTGAAAACTTTCGATACTAGTGAATTCAGAAAGTTTAACAGTCTCCACCCTTGTGTTGCCAAAAGTGCTATGTTGAACTGAGCCATGCTTCGAAATTCCAATCCTCCATCTTCTTTAGGTCGACAAAGGAACTTTCACTGACACCAATGTATTCCTCTTTTACCAGCTCCTTTTTGCCACCAGTACTTAGCAAGCTTGCTCTCTATCATTTAGCATAAAGCTTTAGGAATAAGAAAACAAGACATAGCATAAGTGGGTATTGCCTGTAACATTGATTTTATGAAAACTTCTTTTCCCCCTTGAGATAGTATCCTGGTACTCCATCCTTCGATCCGCACAGTTATTTTGTCTAATAAACTCTAGAAAGCCTCTTTTTTCCGTCTTCCCACCACATTTGGAAGTCCTAAATATTTCTCCGAGCTTGTAGAGCTCCTAACTCCTAACATTGTTGATACTTCTTCTCTTTTCTCTCTACTTGTGTTTGAGTTGTAAAAGATTGTAGATTTGTTAAAATTAACGCATTGTCCTGAACAGCTCTCATACTCCTTTAAGATGTCTCTCATAATCCTTGCTCCCTTATCTGTTGCTTCGCTGAACAATATGCAATCATCTGCGAAAAGTAAATGAGTTATCTCTGGCCCTCTTCTACTCGCTTTTGCTCTTCTAATCAAACCATTTTTCTTTGCTGTTCTCATCAGAGATGAAAGGCCTTCACTGCATATAAGAAAAAGAAACGGACTCAACGGGTCACCCTGTCGAAAACCTCTTGTGGGTTGAAAATTATTACCCCTCCTTCCATTTGTGATAATCGCATACGAAGCTGTGGTAATACATTTCATTATTAGATCCACCCATTTCCTAGCAAACCCCATCTTAAGCATCACCTCTTTTACAAAATCTCACTCAACCCTATCATAAGCCTTACTCATGTCAACTTTTACCGCCATATACCCTTTTTTTCCTGTTCGTTTTTACCTAAATGTGTGCAGAATTTCATATGCTAAAAGCACATTGTCTTTAATCAATCTGCCTGGGACGAATGCACTCTAGACCTCGTCAATACAATTTCCAATTACACTTTGCAATCTATTTGCTATTGTTTTTGCTACGATTTTGTAAATTACTGAACATAAACTAATAGGCCTAAAATTTACCAGAGTGGAGGGTTGTGGAACTTTTGGAATGAGCACTATGTCTGTACTATTTGCTGCTTCTATCCCTTTATTTCCATTCAATATTCCTAGGCAATACTCCGAAACATCCTTGCCGACAATATACAGTACCTCTGGAAGAACAATGCTGGAAATCCATCCGGTCCTGGTGCTTTTGTGGGTCCCATCCCCTTCAATGCTATCCAAATTTCTTCTTCTCTGAATGGCGATAACAACTCTGTGTTTGTCTCATTAGAAATGCTTTCTTCGATACCTTCCAACACCTTGGTTGGGTTCGCGACTCCCTTTGTTGTAAAAAGTTCTTTCAAAAATGTCGTTGCTGTCTCATTTATTTCTGTCCCTTCAATGATCTCCCTCCCATCATCCGTTACTAATTTGGTGATTGAATTTGCTCACCTGCAAGCTGTTGCACATTTGTGAAAATAGGTTGAGTTCTTGTCTCCAAGCTGAAGCCAGTTTGCTCTCGCTCTTTGCTCCCAATACATATCGTCTTTATTAATCTCCATGTTTAAATGAATTTTGGTGTCAATAATCCTTGCCATTGTCTCATCATCTCTTTCTTTATTCAACAAGATTTCAAGTTCTCTTGTTAGCTTCTTCCTTCGACCCTTCTTTTGGGTTTTTGTTTAATCGAGCCTGCGTCTTCAGTCTATTCTGCAGCTTTTCTATTTTCACCATTAATGGTTCTAAATCAGACTCCCAAATTTCCTTGATAACTTTTTCAATGGACTCCTCCAATGTCCACCAGGCTTCAAAATGAAATCGATGGTTTCCTGAGTGTTCATTGCATAGTCTGTGCATATAAGAAGGGGTCAATAATCTGACATTGAGTAGGGAAGATGTTGAAGTTTACCCATTGGAAATAGAGATATCCATTTTTCGTTTGCAACTCCTCTATCCAGCCTCTCTCTAATGTTTGTCTCTGGAAGATTTCCTCTTTCCCACGTGAATCAGGTTCCCGAGTACCCGATATCCATTAATTGACATTCCTCTAAAGTATCCCTAAATTCCTCCATTCTCCTTTGGTCCCTTTGTACTCCGCCCTTTTTCTCAAAACAATACATTATCTCGTTGAAATCTCCTACTACTAGCTAAGGTTGATTGCTTTCTTGACTTAGTCATCTGAGCAAGTCCCAAACGACTTTCTTTTCTTTCAAATATGGCGATCCATAGAATCCGGTGAACCTCCATTCTTCTCGAACGCCCTCTTCTTTCACTATTGCATCTATGTACCATTTAGAGAAACTTTTTATGGAAATCCCTATGTCTCCTTTCCATGCTAAACATAATCCTCCCCGAGACCCCTCAGCTTCAATATCAATTCCGTTAGTAAATCCACAGCTCTTTCTGACCTTTTCCATACGTTTTTTATCTAACTCTGTCTCCATTAAGAAGACCATTTGGGGATTTTGCTGCTTAATTAGATGGCGCAGCCTCCGTACCGCCCGTGTGCTCCCCAACCCACAGACATTCCAGCAAATGTTTTTCATTGTGCTAGGCCGGCTTACCCATTGGCAGTCGCCGATCCTAATTTATTTAGAACAATAAATTGTCCCTCGACACCAAATGTAACCTCCATACAGTCCCCATCATTACCCTCCAGATCTTCATTTTTTAGCCTTTTTGCCCCTTCTCTATTTGTCGTACTCGAACAATCCATGTTGTCCTCTTCTTCGGAAAATTTCCTTTTACCCTTCAATTTAGATGCTTCCTGTGCTCTTTCTGATTTGCTGTATCTAACCTTCTCTAGCTTGCTTTTTTTGATAGTTTTTGCAACTCATTCTGTTTTATTTTTATCTCCAATCTGTTTTCCAAACTCCACCATATTGTAGATTCCTCCTTGTTCCCTGAATCCTTCATTCCAATTCTCCAGTATCTTTCCTCCTTTAATTATTCCTTTCGTAACAATAGAATCATTCTCCTTATTCAACTCAGACTTTTCCATTGAATTTCCTGTGTAGGTATGTTGCAAACCCATCTTTTTTGCAAAAGCATTAAATTTCATACTCTCTCTTCTCATTGCTTTTGATTCAGCTTTTAATGCAATAGAAAAAGGGGGATCTTCTCTGATTTTATTTTTTCTTCAGGGTTTATCTGCAAACAGTCATTCAGGCTATGATCCATTCTTCCGCATCCAAAACAGAAAACTGGCAGTTTTTCATATTTGAAAGAAATCCATGATTTAACGTTATTTTCACTTGATGCAAATGTACCTCTCCTGAGTGGACTCTGAAAATCTAAATTAACCCTAATTCTGCACATGTCACCATTTATTTCTGACCTGATAACTCCTCCGAATGTACTTCCAATAGCATGCAAAAGGTCTTTCTTATCAAATTCTGGTAAAATCGGGCCAAACTTAATCCAATACGGAGAAGAAGTGAGTCGAATTTGATCCCAATCAATCGGATTACTCAGTCTTTCAAACAAAATTAAGTATTTACGAAATGGCCAAGGTTGTCCCTCCATGATCATCTCCAAATCTTCTTCTAGGTCGAAAACGATTAAAAAGATATTCTGACGTGCCGTTTGGATTTCAAATTTTTTCTTTGTTTTCCATATACTCCTCAACTGTGCCTTCATACTTTCTGGATTAAAAGACTTCTTCGTCCAAATCGAACAAATCAAAGTCAGTTTTTCGTTCGGCATCACCATTGATCTTTTAATTGATAATTGAATGAGCTCTTCTGCTAACAGTGAGATCTCCTTATTGCTGTCCCTCTCATCGCCACCACTCTCCTCCATCCTAAGCTGCAGCAGTTACCACTCTCTCTAGGACTCTATGGAGAGCACTCTTGGTTCTTCAAGGGAATAGTTGATCAGACTTTGATTTAATATGAAGGTTGAAGTTTTAGATGATTTGCGATTCTAAGTTTAAGTCTTATTACGTGTATATGTCAAGCATGAGTTTTTATTTCAATTTTTATTTTATTTTTAAGTCCCATTATATATAAATATATAGGTTATCTGTTATCTGTTTGTGAAATAAAATACAAGTTGTGATAATTGTACATTTATATAAGTTAAAAAACTTTTTACTAATTTTAAAATAGAGTTATTACTTGAATCTAACTCTAACCATAAGGTAAAGGAAATGTTATTATAATTATAATGTAAATTGCAATTATTAGTTAAAATTGGTTTAAAAAAAGAAGTGATAATTTTTTTTAAATTTGTGCTAATTTTATTATTTTAAAATAGAGTTATTACTTGAATAGAATTTTAATTATCTTAAATATCACTTAATTAATATTAGAGTTAATTATACTAATTAACTGTTGTTTTGAATAATGTTACGTACTTTGCATTAATTAGATAAATTAAAACTATTTTGTATATTGAATATGTTAATGTTTTAATTATGATTTGAAAATTTTCTATAAGTTAATATATTTAAATTATATTTAATAATTTAAAAAATAAATTTTAATTTACGTTAATTATTACAATTAAAAATATAATAGTTAAAAAAATTGATTAAATATTTAAACCATAAAATCACATGTCATTAAAAGCTAATATATATAAAAGCACGAGTCTGGAGAAATTTTTTAATGGACAAGAATACCCTTTATTGTTAATTATATTACTAAATTAACACTAGAATAATAAGTTATTAATATTATTATGTGGTGATAATAATAATAAAAGTAATATTAATTAAATATTAATTAATATGATAGTATATTAATATGAAATTAATTAATTTTTCTATATCTTTTAAAAGTTGTTGAAAAACAAAATATATTATTAATGAAGAAAATTAAAAATTTATAAAATCCTATAATTGAATAAATTAAAAATAATAAAATCCAAAATTTTTAATTAGCTAAATATAATTATATATATGATTTTATTTTAAATATGCTAATAATTTATAATGTTAAAATCAAGTTTTTATAATAAATAAAAATTAAACATGGGAGATTAACATTATATATAAAAAGATAATATCAATATATGGGTAAGTTAATCTGTAATGTGTAAATTTATTTATTTTTAATTTGTAACGCCTCAAATTTTTTTAATTCCGGCTTATGTGATTTTGGAGCACAAAAATATCTGTATGTGTTTCTCAAATTAATTGACATAAATATCTGTCTGCTTTAGTGGTTATGTCTTCTGGGTGTATGTGGGAGGTCTCTAGTTCAAGTCACAACTTGGGTAAATTTTGGCATTTTTTTTATGATTAAAGCTCTCACTGGGGTCGGTAGGCTTTTAAGTAATTATTTGTGATTTTATATCAGAATGAGCCTACTGGTCTGATGGTTAAATGAAGTGTTAATGTGCTGGTGGTCTTGAGTTCAAATCCTAGTGTGTGCAAAGGAGTGTGTGTTCTAGTTTGACCGAAATTCTGAGAGTTTGAGGGTGGTAGGAGTGTGTTGGACGGCTTGGGAGGGAAATAAGGGATTTGGGGAGAAAAGTAAGGAGTGGAGGCGTTTGAGATGGACCGGGATGGTGAGTGGTTGGAATGGATGTGGTTTAGTGGAGTAAATCAAGAAGTTTGGGGAGTTACCCTTTGATTTCGAAAATCTCTGTAGAATTCTCCTCTACCATCTTTCATTTTTATTTTATTTTTCTCTACCTCCATAGCCGAATCCTGTCCCTTTCACCCCACCCCTTTTCGTTTTCTCTTGACTTGGCTGCTGAAATTTCAAATGTTTCTCCTTATCTTTCGTTTTCGGTCTATCTTGCTCCTCGACTTTTGTTTCCATGCGATAATGGTAAGTAGTGTTGTTGTGTTATTTTAGTTTTGGTTTCAAAAGATTTTGATTCTGTTGTTTGTGTATAGGGGACGATTGTGAAGTAGTTTTTCTTCTCAACTAATTGATTACTACGAGTAGTCGGGGGTGATTGCGGTAAGTGAGTGCATTTGGCTCATTTTAGTGTTGATTAAATTATGTTTTAGTTGTTAAATTCGAGATTGGGTGCACTGTTTGTAGGTTCCAAAAGGTTAGAAAGTGCTTAAGCATCGAGAACGACCCGTGTGTAAATGATAAACTGTAAAAGTAACATATTTTAATCCCACATTTAGCATGCTTTTGGATGATTTAAGCCCTGAATTGTGCAATTTGGTGCTCTTAATCATTTGTTTTCATATTTTATACTCAAGAGGGCACCCAATGACGAAAAGAACGGAAAACGGGCCCAAAAGGGAGTAAATGGGTAATATCACGAAATCCACACGGCCTGGGCCCAAGACCACACGGCCGTGCCTTACTCAACAGTCTCGAACACGGCCTGGCCACGAGTTACACGGGCGTGTGCCATGGGCATGTCCCTACCGCGGCCAAGAGGAGTTTTACTCGGAATAGGATACTTAGAGGCAAAGAAACACATTCCAAAGCCTATTCAAACACCCTAGTAGGATTTCTACTTGAATTAGGATACTTAAGGGCCAAGTAAGGCATCTGAAAGTCTATATAAACACCCAAGGGGGCAACTTGAAGAGGAGTTCGGCAGAAGCCTTCTGCCAGGGCTTTTGTTGGGGGAACCCGAGGCTTTAGTCAGGGGGCATCCGACTAGGCCAGAAGAGGTCGATTTGTGGAGATTTACTAGAAGAAAGCCAGTTGATCCATCTCAAGAAGCCGGAGTTATACTCAAGACGAAGGATCTCTCCTTCAATTCCTTCAGGGGGTTTTAGAGATTTCTTATGTTTTGTTTTATCTTTTCTTTTGAGATGTTTTCTTTCATTATTATGAACTAAACCCTCAGATACCTGAGGGGATGAAACCTAAGATGAATCTTGTTATCATTTACTAAACTATATGATAAATATTTAACTTGTTCTTAATTATGTGTTCTTAATTCTTGTGTTGATATTTCCGAGATATTAATTCAAGTATGATGTGCTTAGGTGGAGGAGCAAAAGTCCCTGCCTAAGAGTAGATCTAGCATAATTAAGCGGAGTTGATCGCGCGCCTAGAGATAGGGTGACGAGATTTTGCCGGATTAGGGTGAAACCTAATATGGGAGTCCATAGATCGAGTTAATGCAATTCTAGGGGTTTTAATTAGAAAGATATTTCAATTAATCAACCTAGGGTTAGACATTAGTCGCCTCGAGAGAGGGATTAATATAACTTAGGAAATCTTACGGATCAAGTCAAATGAATAAATCTTCTGGTTCAGGATTAGATAACAAGTGAAGTTTAGGTGGATTCTTCCTTGGGTGTCGTCTTAATCAATTGGTTTTTCCTCAAGTATTTTTCCCAATTTCATTTTTCTTTGTCTTAGAGTCTTTAGTTTAGTAGTTAATTAATTTAGATTAGATAAATAAATCCCTTTATTCTTAGGCTAAATAATAAAGAGAGAGTTAGTATTAGTACTTTTGGTTCCTTTGGGTTCGACATTCCGGTCTTGCCTAAACTATAATACTGTTCGATAGGTGCGCTTGCCTAAAAAATCATTGTCATAGTTAGTTTCTAGGTTCGATCATTCTTTTTATAAATTTTAAGACTCGACAGACACGATCAAGTTTTTGCCGCCGTTGCCGGGGAACTAAAATATTAAGAAAGCTCAATTTTTTATTACTTTAGCCATTTTTTTATTATTGTAATTTATTTTCTTTTTTCTTTTTTTATTTTTTTTACTTTGCTAATTTTTCCTCCATTTGCTTTTGGCAGATAATTTTAGTTTATAGAGAAGATGGCACTGAATAATTATCAATGGCAAGTCATGAGGACAATTCCTACTAAAGCAGCCAGTGTCTTCAACCTCGACGTAGTCACCAGGTTATCTATCCAGCTAGAGATGATGAATAAAAAGATTGATGATTTGCATAGTCTCTCACAGGTACACCCAGTAATGCAATATGACTCGAATCTAGGAGGCGTGGCGAATCCTGAGTACCCACCCTACGGATATGGCATGGAGAACGAACAAGTCCACTATATGGGTAACTATTCTAGACCTCAAAATAATTTTTATAGTGACACTTATAATGCAGACTGGAGGTACCATCCCAATTTCTCGTGGGATGATCAAAGTAGCCAAAGACAGGAACTTTCTCCAAATTTTCAACAACCACCTCACCAATAGGAAGAGGAGTTGAACCTTGAGGAGATGCTGACAAAATTCATAGCAGCCACAGAAAATCCAGATTTTCAACAACCACCTCACCAACAGGAAGAGGAGTCGAACCTTGAAGAGATGCTGACAAAATTCATAGCAGCCTTGGAAACACATTTCCAAAAGGTAGATGTCGTAACCATTTTTTGACAAAACGGGAATCGACTTTTAAGAATAGGGAGTCGCCACATATCTTTGCTAGGTGTGATCGGATCACCTTTGTTTTAATAAAACATTTTGATTTACTAAAACAGTGTTTTTGGTCTACGAAAATTTGAGAAAATGAGTTCGGGAGTCGGTTACGTGCGAGGAAGGGTTAGCACCCTCGTCACGCCCAAAATTGGTACCAAATTGATTGATGTTGTCCTGATGTTGAAAATTTGGAAAAGTTATAGGTTTTCTAAGGAAAATTATTCAATATTGAATTTGAATCTCAAGATTAACTCGTCTCGAAGGAATTAAAAATATCACATTCAGTACGTTAGGACATGACACCTTTATACCCCGACACCGAGATCATCTTTGATCTTCAAGACATGCAATTAAAGAAGGGTATTTGATTATCGAGTTGGACAGAAAATTGACACCCAGTACGTTAGGGCATCATTTTCTGACTTTCCAAACGCACAAACATTGCCTTATTTTTTAAAAACTTTTAAAATAAACTAAATCCGAATTGAATCTCAAAATTAACTCGTTTCAAAGGAATAAAAGCACCATACCAACACGTTAGGATATAACACCTTTATACTCTGACATCGAGATCATCTTTGATTTTCAAAACATATGAAAATGGTATTTGGTTATTTAGTTGAACGAAAAATCAACACCCAGCACGTTAGGATGTAATCTCCCGTACTTCTAAACACACAAATATTGCCTTGCTTTTCAAATATGCAATCTTAGAATTGGCTCAACGTTTATTTTTAATGTAATAAAATATTTAGAAAAGGTTTGAATATGTTGAAGTTTGAAATACAATGCAAGGATGAGATGCGTAAACATAAAAAATTTGAATGCCGATAGATTACAGATAAGTTATATATACAATGAAAAAAATCAAAACAAATAATGTAATATATATATAATAAAATAGGGAATAAAATAAAAATATATCTATACGCATAAATAGACATATATATATATGCATATATAAAATAGTGTGAAATCAATTATATATACATAGTATAAAAATAGTTTGAATATAAATTATAGGTATATGTATATAAAATAAGACATATAGATGTATTCAAATTAAATATCACACAAATTCTTAAAACCTAGAAACATATACAAAAGTGACCTTCAAAATAAATAAGTTATAAAATAAAACAACTAATAATAGGTATAAATGAAAAAACAATCAAATTAAAATAATATAAAATTGGTAAAAGAATTCAAAATAATATATTAAAACCATCAAAATAATGAATAACTTAAATAACTCCATTGAAATAATAAAACCAAAAGGGATAATTAATAAATAAAAACGCTGAAATAGAAAGGAGGACCAAAAAATGATGCGTGCAAACCAAGGAGGATTTAAGATGAAATTTACCAAAGTCCTTGAATGCGGCGTTCAAAAGGGACTAAATTAAAACCATGTAAAAATTACAGGACAAAAATTAAAAGGAAGAAAAGAACCAAAAAGAGCCCAATCGAATAACCGTGCAAAGGAAAGGGACCAAGCGCGAAATACCCCTTTTAGAATGCGCAGGTCACCCCTCTTGAACTAAATGACGCCGTTTTCTTCAAAGCTTAAAACCCCATTTTTAATCTGTTTCACTTCATTTTCAATCCAAAGAAAAAAAAACCAGAAACGTTTAAGCTCCTCCCCTCTCGCCCGACGATTGGGCTTCACTTCCATCGCCCGTCGCGCCACCACCAGACGATGGCCGACGATGAGCGAAATATGGGTGTTATCGCCATGTTCAGGGTCTCCGTGTTGAAGGCCATCTCCTTTTCGTTCCAAAAAATGGAAGGAAAGAAAAGAAAACCCTCTATTGCCTTTTGATTCGGCTTCGACGGCGGAGGGGAGGCTCCGATGGCCAGATCCCGGGGCTTAGGTTATTTCCTCTTCTCTTTTACTATTATTATCTCGTTGTAAAAAATTAGAAAAATAAAAAAAACAAAAAGGAACCGAAAATAAAAATCACCTTAAAGTAATCTGTTCTTTTTTTATTTCTTTGATGTTCGTTTCCTTTTTTGAATGCCCAAAAAAATCCCCACATACAAATGTTCTGCTTCGGTTTTTATAACCGACCTTACAAATGCTTTTTTGTTTTTTTCTTTTCTTTTCCTTGGTTTTTCTTGCTTGCATGCTGTTGTTCTCTGCTATTTTTGTCGTTTTTCTCTCGTTCTTTGGTCTTTTGCACGTGTTTCCTGTAGGTGATGGGCAGTGGTAGATCAGAAGCATGCGAAAGGGCCGTGAGTGGGAGACAATGGTGGCAGATGCTGAGGCGCACATGGGGTTGCAGTTGTCAGGGCGCATAGGCGCGGGGAACAGGGGTGCCTGGGATTTGGGAAGAGGTGTTGGTGGAGAGGCGCGGCGCAACAGGCAAGGAGCCCTAGGGTTCCAAAAATTCTTAGGGTTTTTTTTGGGCCATTGGGCCTTTGTAAATTTGGGTTAGTTGGGCTGATTGTTGCAAATTGGGTCATTCGGGTTTGGGCTGGCTTGGGTTAGGGTCTGTATAGGTAAATGGGTTTAGATTTGGGTTTGTAATTGGACATTTGGACTGTTATATTTTATTGGGTTTATTTTGTTTTGTTTTTGGCTTTTTATACTGGTATTGGTTTTTCTAATGGGCCCCGGGCCAAAATTGGTTATTACAGTAGAAACAAAACTTGAAGTATTGTCACAAGAGTTCAAGGATCAATTCTGACAACTTGCTAAGCTGATCTCAGAACAACTACAAGAAAGCTTGCCAAGCAACACTGAAACTAACCCAAAAGAGCAAATTCAAGCCGTAACAGCTCATGGCAGTGAAAGGTTAGTGGAATCTGACCCAAGGCAAGAGCCTGTGGTAAGTGAAGGTAAGATTGAGGTAAGCTATGATTTACCAAATCCGGTGATTACAGAGTACCAACCCCGTGTGCCATACCCCGATACGATAAAGAAAGACCACACAGAGGAACAACTCGGTAAGTCTCTTAAACTTTCAAAGAAATTTCATATTAACTTTCCGTTTCTTTAAGCTCTTTCGCAGATGCCAGATCCTAGACCTCGTGTCGATAAAGAAGAAATTCATGAGGAATGAAGGCTTTGGATCGATGAACTAGACGAATGGAAGACACACTTCAAGGAGAAATTAAAAACACACGAAGCAAAAACGAGGCAACTCCACTACGAACTTAATGATGGGACAACCTAGCTTAAGATAGGAGATCAGGTACTCAAAATCTTCCCAGATGGAACAGTCGAAGTAACTAGTCCTAAAATCAGCACCTTTAAGGTAAACACTGCTCAACTTAAACTTTATATCAATAACTGAATTGATCGCATGAGAAAGGATTTTCATCTCCTCAAACCACCATGATTATGCGAATGAGAGGTAAGTCTAGCTCAAGACTTTAAACGAGCGCTTCTCGGGAGGCAACCCGAGCACTAACCCCATTAATTTTTACATTTTTTTATTTTTATTTTTTACTTTTATTTTTCTTTTTAGCACCTAACCATAAACTAACCAAAGTTCATATTTCCATACCACACGGCATTGCACACGGCCGTGGCCATGGCCTGGTGGCCACCACAGGAAGGTACAAGGGCGGGGGCAACCACCAGATCCATAATTTCTATTTAACCCCCTTCTTCCTTCTTCGTTTCTAGTTATTTTTCTTCTTTCATTTTCTATTATTTACTTCTATTTTTATTTTTATTTTTCTTTATTATTTTCTCCTTATTCTTCATACCATTTAGCTTAGGGCACAATAAAATTCGACCGGCTGCTTCGAGGATTCAAATTCAAACGGTTCAAGGCGCTCTCCCACGTTCACATCCACCCAATCCTATCCGATTTCTTTTCATTGACTCCATCCAAAATTCAGGAAGTTTCACTTCTCTCCCTATCTTATGATTTTATTATTTTTCTATTATCTATTTTGTACATTGAGGGCAATGTACATCTTAAGTGTGGGGGGTTAACTATAGTATTATTTGAAAATCCCTGAATTATACCTTGTTCTAAAGTAAGTTTCTCATATTATGATTAGAATGAAATTTCCCTGATATATGATTTTTATTGATATGTTTTGGATTAAGTCATTGATAATTGTGCATTGATGATTAAATTTGGAGAATACTAGAGAATCAAGCATGATAAGTCTATTTTTCAAAAATTAAAAAGTTTGTTAGGTTGTCTACCTGAATCTAAATGTTACCTTGAAATTTGAAATTTACGAGGTTGAAATCAAATACCCATAATTTCTGTGAGCTTTTGAGCCTTTTAGAGCATATATTCTTTTTCGTGCTCACTTTATTGATTATGAGTGTGTCAACAGTGATTTGTTATTCTAGAACTTGCATCGATTATACATGTCGAGACCACACCTATGATTTGATATATCGAGATGATACCACTTACTCCATTAAAAAGCCGACCTTCATAATTAACCCCTAGTGAACCCCGTTGATCCTAACAACCCTTTTTTTTTACTCACCCACTAATATTAACCCAAAACCCTCTGAATTTGTTATCACTATTCCTTTTGACTACCCTTATGTCGAGATTTGATTTGATCAGTTGCCTGACTATGATCTTTATTTCAAGTAGTTGAATTTATCATTTATCACACATTTGACTTGTTCTTAAAAAAAAAAAAGAGAAGAAGAAAATTTCGAAATATATTCATTATTAGTTCTATGAGCTTATGCATGTAAATTCCAAATCTTGAAAAAGAAGCTCGTTTTATTAGTTTCCAGTTAATATAATTATTCATTATCATTTCGTTGTTTCTAGTTAGGTTATTTGTCAAGTCAATCTCGATTCTAACCCGCTAGTTCAGCCTTTATCCAAACCTTTAACCTAAGCCCCGTTACAACCCTGTTAAAGACCTTTTGATTTGTGTATTATCTCATTTTACAGTGGTGGAGATTTGATTTTCATGCAAGCTTATGGGATTAACTCTTCATGTTTGACTTTTGAGTGCTTATCTCTGAACCTTAAACACTTCGAGTGGTTTGAATGAATCTTTAGTGAGGATGTCAATTCTTGTCGATTTTGAATCAGAGGTAATTATTTAGGTAAGGGAAAGCACCTATGTTTTCATACTATAAAAACTATGACTTTGATTGCTTGAATCTTTAGGACTCTTTGAGTTGAATTATCCATGTATAAATTACCTTTGAATTATGATGAAACATTATTGATAAATATTATGAATCGAGGAAGTTTGTTTTAATTGTGAGTTGAGAATTTTGCTTGAGGACAAGCAAAAGCTTAAGTGTGGGGGTATTTGATAAACCGTAAAAGTAACATATTTTAATCCCACATTTAGCATGCTTTTGGATGATTTAAGCCCTGAATTGTGTAATTTGGTGCTCTTAATCATTTGTTTTCATATTTTATACTCAAGAGGGCACCTAATGACGAAAAGAACGAAAAACGGGACCAAAACGGAGTAAATGGGTCATATCACGAAATCCACACGGCCTGGGCCCAAGACCACACGGTCGTGCCTCACTCAACAGTCTCGAACACGGCTTGGCCACAATTTACACGGGCGTGTGCCATGGGCGTGTCCCTGCCGCGACCAAGAGGAGTTTTACTCGGAATAGGATACTTGGAGGCAAAGAAACACATTCCAAAGCCTATTCAAACACCCTAGTAGGATTTCTACTTGAATTAGGATACTTAGGGGCCAAGTAAGGCATCTCAAAGTCTATATAAACACCCAAGGGGGCAACTTGAATAGGAGTTCAGCAGAAGCCTTCTGCTAGGGCTTTTGTTGGGGGAGCCCAAGGCTTTAGTCAGGGGGCTCCGACTAGGCCAGAGGAGGTCGATTTGTGGAGATTTACTAGAAGAATGCCAGTTGAGCCATCTCAAGAAGCCGGAGTTATACTCAAGACGAAGGATCTCTCCTTCAATTCCTTCAGGGGGTTTTAGAGATTTCTTATGTTTTGTTTTATCTTTTCTTTTGAGATGTTTTCTTTCATTATTATGAACTAAACCCTCAGATACCTGAGGGGATGAAACCTAAGATGAATCTTGTTATCGTTTACTGAACTATATGATAAATATTTGACTTGTTCTTAATTATGTGTTCTTAATTCTTGTGTTGATATTTCCGAGATATTAATTCAAGTATGATGTGCTTAGGTGGAGGAAAAAAAGTCCCTCCCTAAGAGTAGATCTAGCATAATTAAGCAGAGTTGATCGCGCGCCTAGAGATAGGGTGACGAGATTTTGCTGGATTAGGGTGAAAGCTAATATGGGAGTCCATAGATCGAGTTAATGTAATTCTAGGGGTTTTAATTAGAAAGATATTTCAATTAATCAACCTAGGGTTAGACGTTAGTCGCCTCGAGAGAGGGATTAATATAACTTAGGGAATCTTACGGATCAAGTCAAATGAATAAATCGTCTGGTTCAGAATTAGATAACAAGTGAAGTCTAGGTGGATTCTTCCTTGGGTGTCGTCTTAATCAATTAGTTTTTCCTCAAGTATTTTTCCCAATTTCATTCTTCTTTGTCTTAGAGTCTTTAGTTTAGTAGTTAATTAATTTAGATTAGATAAATAAATCCCTTTATTATTAAGCTAAATAACAAAGAGAGAGTTAGTATTAGTACATTTGGTTCCTTTGGGTTCGACATTCTGGTCTTACCTAAACTATACTACTGTTCGATAGGTGCGCTTGCCTCAAAAATCGTTGTTATAGTTAGTTTCTAGGTTCGATCATTCTTTTTATAAATTTTAAGACTCGACAGACACGATCAATAAACACAACTTTGCAAACGAAAATCGGCAAAAAGCCGAAAAGTGAGACTGTCGACACCACACGGGGGTGTGATCGACGAGGCAAGCCATGTGCGATTCATGGGCCGAACCGAATTGGGCCGTGTAGGCCCTATCGACATGTGGGATTATTAGGCCAGACTGTGTGATTCACACGGCTAAGGCCATTTTGGGCCACACGGGCTTGTGGGCCCACATGGGCAAATTACATGGGCTTGTTGGCCCATTTTCACTGTTTTGACTGCTAAGGTTGCATGGGTCTCTCGAGTCGACTGTGGACTTACTATAGGGTAAGTAAGATTACCTAGATCCCTAATTGACTGAATGACTGTTATATCCATGTACTTTATATATATACATGTACGACTGTATTGTGAGCATGTTGTTAAAATTGTACTGAATACATATATGATACCGTGATTTGGCATGACATGATTGTATGATGCATTGCATGGGGATGGGTTTATATGAATCGGAGGAAATGTACTGAAAGGCTTCAAGCCTAACTTACTGGTAGCTCAGCTGCAAACTACTGTCTAGTGCTGCAACCGGTACTACTTGGAGTGTAGGGATGGGTGGGTTGATTATATCCCCACATGGAGTGCAGGGTTGGACGGAGTTGAAGTGTAGAGGCTGGCTGGGTAAGACTTGTATACTGCATATTGTGATACTGTACTGATTACTGATACTGTAATGGGCCAAGGCCCAAATGCATGACTGCCTCTATACTGAGATGGGCTAAAGCCTAAACTGATACTATCACTGATTCTGAATAGGGCTTAGGCCGAGATTGTGATTGCCTTCTCTCTGTCTGTTTGTGCTATCTAGGATTACACACTTAGTTTTTGTAAACTCACCCTTCTGTTTTAACTGTACAGGTAATCCCCAATCATAAGCGGATCGGTGCGGCGGAGAACTCAGCGGTGGCCACATGACCCATTTCGTTCTATTTTAGTACTTAATTATATTTTTGATTTTATTTTGGGGTATTTTACTGTAATAATGACCTTTTTGGATTTTCATGGTTAATTTGAGATTTCTATTATTTTGATTTACAACTACTAGTAGTAGGGTTAATCGAGTTTTCAAAACAAATAAAATGTTTTAACAAAATACACTCAAATACGCAAACTGATTTAAAAAGCTTCTGTGATAAGTGACATTTTGAAAATTAATATCTTTTTGAAAGAGAATACTTTTGTGATAACGAACTACGTTTTAGATTTTGTAATGAGACTAATTCAAAAAGAGGTTTTTACGACAACTCATTTATTTCCAAAACACTACCATGTGACATCGCCAAGATTCGGCCATAATGTCTAGGCCGAGTTTGAGGTGTTACATAATTTATATGTCAAAAATAAAAAAAAATATTTAGATTTAAATTAAATATTGAATTTTTATAAATTAATTGTATTTAATCAAATTAGTTTGATTCAATACAAATCTCGACTTGACAAAGATTATGACTTATATATGTTTAAGAAATTAAAATAAAAAAAAATTGATGAATTAAGAATTAAGAATTTATATTATATATATATTTCAAAATCTATAAAATCAATGATAATAATACAAAATAAAAAATATTTGCATGCAGAATTGCAAACGCTTCCATTATCCAAAATAAATAATCAAATTCAGAGGTCTGACTTGAGAATATTAAAATTAATACCATTAATTTGATGTCATTTTCATGTAAAGAAATTAATTTAATAAAATAAAGCTACAGTTATGGCCAATTATTAGCTTGGTAGGCTACATTTATTGTCAGCATTTCCACCTCTGAGACGCCCGACCCTACTCACCTAACCAACAATATCAGCTCTCTTGGTGTCTATACTTTAATGGAATATGATGTTAATAAGCAGGCCATGCATGAAACTCACCTCAATGCATTTTACTATTTGATTGACTTTTTAAAGTTACAATTTATTAGTATATTATTACTTGTAATCAGAAACTTTATTAGAAAAGGTAGCTATAGAAACTTCAAAGGTGAATGTTGGTGCAATCTTCTGATTATACCGCCATCCAATTTGTAGATACATAAATATAGTTAGATAAGGGTTGTGCACATCATCTTGCCAAGTTATCACAAAACGTGAATGTTGGTGTCAATATTCTGACTATACCGCCACCCAGTTTGCTCCCCTACTGCAGGTTGATGCTTGTGGTTGGGCTCCTTTACATTTATACTTTCATTTGCTTATCATTTTGTATAAAAGAAAAACAAGTTGTTAAGCAACTCACATAATAAATCTATATTAAATTTAAAGAGGTTGAAATTTTAAATTAAAACTTTTTTCTTATCATTAAGCCAAAAAGTTTATCACTTAGTGATGGATATTAGAACTAAATTTTGGGGGCTTAGAAAAATTTTCAAAAAAAATTTAAGAGCTTAAGGAAAAAAAATTTTAAAATTAGGGATTAATTAAAATTTTCAAATATTTTAAATGAGCTTAATTAAGATTTTCAAAACAAATTAAAAGGTATAATGAGAATTTTCAAAAACTTGATGGGTCTAATTAAAATCTTCTAAAAACTTCAAGGGATACATGAAATTTTTCAAAATTAAATAATTTTTTTTTTAAATTTCAAGGAAAAATCATAATTTTTCAAAAAAAAAAATTGGGGGCAAGGCGCCTAGGCACTTTTAACAGTACGCCTCTGCCACCAATATATTATTTAAATAAGACCAAGAATACCAATTTAGTATTTTAATAATTTAATAAAATTATTGTTTTTATATTTATATAATCGGTAAAATTATAACTCAAATAAATTTAGAAAGCGTTTAATATAATGGAAAGTTATTGCTTTTCATAAAATTTAATTGGTTGATATGTGATTCTAACGTTTAGTATATAAAAGTTAAATTACTTTCCTTGTGAGTTACTTTCACAAGTAATGAAAAGTGATTCATTTGATAATAGGTGAGAAAGTTATTTTCCCATGAAAAGTAAAAAAAAATTGTTAGGTTAAAATTAGTCCTTTTTTTTTTTTGTTTAGGATAAAAATTCAAAATGAATGTATCATTTTTGTTATAAATATTTTTTTAAAATTTATATTTTTTTCATAGATATCAAATTTTAGCATCAAGATAATTTCAAGTCATATACGGTATTACATGAATACACTTGAATTTATCCTGTAATGTAATGAGTAAAATTTTGTAAATTTTACATCTTCACAATCTTGAATTAATTTACAAATTGTTTTTTAATTATATTCATGTAATGGATTCGACCAAAAACGTGAGAAAATAATATTTATAGATTAATTCAAATATTTGTTAATAATAAAGATTACCGAAAATATTATTATTAAATATTTTTAATTTATAATATATATATATATATATATAAAAGTACAAGTTTTAAAAAAAATTGAATCGATGAGAATTTTTTTATCATATTACTAATATAATTATAATTTAATTCATATACATTATAGTTAGAATTTAAAATTATAAACATATAAATATTATTATAAAGTTATGGTAGTTTAGAAGGTGTGATAAGTTTTATTTATATTTTAGTTTAAACATCTCTAAGATAAATTTTAGTTTAAAATTACAAATTATAAACATATCTAAATATTAGTAATGAGTTTTAGTTTAGATTTATTACTCATAAAGTAGAATGCTACTTCAATTAAATAACAATAATTACATTTAAATATTATTATAAGATTAAGCATGACATTTTAATATAATTATAATTTAATTTAAAACTATTAATTCACATTTAAATATAAAGTAGTAGTAATGCTTGCAAATTGTATTTTCAATTATTTTATATATTATGTGATGAATTATTATTAAAAAAATATAAGGTACGTTTTGTAAATTTTGTATATGCACTGTAATTTTTTTTATGATATTTAATTACTTTATAAATTATTTTTATAATTGTTTAGGTAAGGTCGAAATCTTTTTTTGAAATTGACTTTTTATTTTTAAAAAACGAAAATGGAGTCACCCCCAATCACTTTTGGGAGGTGTGATTGGGTCACTTCGTAATTTTGATCGTTTTAATAAGAGGTTTGATTTATTAAAACAATATTTTTCGGTCTACAAAAATTCAAAAAAGGGGTTCGGGGGTTGGTTACGCACGAGGAATGATTAGCACTCTCGTTACGCCCAAAATTGGTACCTAATTGATTACTTGATGTCTTTAGTGTCGAAAACTGAAAATTTGAAGAAATTTTAAATTACGATCTTAAGACATTACTAAATTAATTTTCACGAAAAGAGGCTTATTTCAGGTTAATCAAGAAGAAATGATCATGTCTCGTAAGTTAGGACACAATACCTTAGATCCTCGAGAACAAAAATGAACTCCATTTAATCATCATTTAAATCCCGTTTTTATTTTATTTTACAGTAAATGTTCGACTATCTCGGTTTTAGAAAGAATCCATATTCCGTAGGTTAAGAACATGACTTTTTCTAATTCCGAAATAATGAACATTACTATAATTTAAATTTTCATTTTTTATGCTTCGTGTAAAGACAAATGCAATATTTAAAAAAAAATGTGTATTTAACTTATTCGGGCATGATATACAAATGGTAAGCGTTTAAACCCTATGTATGGTATGATGATAGCGAAGGAATATAATATGGCCGTGTAAGTAGAACATTTATGCTAGAATGACAAATAACAAATAAATGGATAAACACCATAGTGATAATAATGTAAATATGACAATAATAAAAATATTAATTCATGACATTAATAACAAAATAAGTGAAATAACTTAAAATAAAAATAATTAATTAATTAAAAAACGGAAGGGAAGTATAAGTAATATTAAATTTAACTATTTAAAAGTAAAAGAATAAATAAATAAATAGATAGATAAGACAAACAATATAAAATTTAAGTATTTAAAAAATAAATGAATAAATAACTAAATAAATAGATAAGACAACTATGAATAATATCAAATTTAAATATTAAAAAAGGTAAAATAATAATAAATACTTAAATAAATAAAAACTTTCATGGAAAATTGAAAACGGATAGACCAAGGATCGAATCAGAATGAAAATGAAGTTAAAAATAAAAATTATGATAAAATAAGTAAATTAAAGACTAAAATGAAAAGCGTGAAAGGAAATAGGGATTAAATGGGAAAATATCCCAAGCCCTATTAAACACACCTTTTCTTTGACAAATCAGGGGACTAAATTGCACCAAAAGTAAAATAAAAGGGCAAAATTAAAAGAAATAATAAACAGCAGTAGGACGAGATTGAGAAATAGTGAAAAAGCGGAGGGACTCAAGCAGAAATTAGACCATTTCATGAAAACACACGAATCTTACTGCATGGACAGGTCGGGTCGTTGGGCTTCGCTTCGAAACGACGTCGTTTTGGGGCATCTGAAGCCAGGCCAAAAGGACGTCATATTGATGACCTATTTAAGTTTAAAAAAATAAAAAAATCATTTAAAACAATTTTCAAAAAAAAACCTTTTGTTCTCTTTTTTTTCTCTGAAGGCCTCCTTAGGCCGACCATGGCTCCGGTGAGTCACCGCCGTGCTTGTCACCGGTGGCCGAAAATCTATTGAAGAACAAAGAGAAATGTAAAAACCCATCATGTTTAACAAAGCAAATAAATGGTTCGAAAGTTGTGAAAAAGTAAAGTGCAGCAGAAGACGAAGAGGAATCTATGAAGGAAAGACAACAAAACAAAAAATTCGTACAATAATGGAGTGCAAAAGAAGAGCAGTGACAAAATGGTAACAAATAGAAAGATCAATGGGGCCAAAAACCAAACGCAAAGTTAATGCCAAAGTTTTTTCTTTCTCTGTATATTGTGAACAAAAAGAAAACTAGACTATGAAGCCATTAGCCATTAGTCAACTTAATCAGAGAAAGAATAAGTATCAGAGAAAGAATAAATACTAGCAGAAGGTACTTCTGCCGGAGTTGCAGGTACTTCTTCTGCTGATTGAGTTGGAGTTTCATCTCCCGTGCTTAGACTATCGGTAGTAGCACTTCCCAAGGTGTTCGACCCTGTCGAAGAACCCCTCGAAGAGAATCGTACACCTTTTAATGTTCACCTATTGCCAATCATTTTCCTAGAAAACAAAGTGGTAATGGTTAAAGGTGAAACATCCAGAAGAGCACCGAAAAATTCATGGGTTTTGAGGAGGAAAAACCAGGAAAAATATGAATTTTCAACTTACTATTGTCGGGAAACTTGAAACCCACTGTAAATTTGGAGCAAGGTTTGCTTCTTTATTTACCTACCTTTTATTTTAGCTTGCAGGGTTTGGCCGACAATTTCAATGGAATGTCCAGTCAATTGGCTTTTATATATTGTTGAAAATAATGACAACATTTTATTAACAGCAGGGCCGAAACAAACTCAATAAACCAAAAAACAAGCCAAATAAAGAAAAAGACCAAATCAAGCCCAAAAAACAAAACAATAAAATACAGCCCAATGAAATATCCAGCAAAACGTCAAAGGGGAAGCAAATATTTGAATATTTGCATAATTTTATATTCTATTTAAAAGTAGGGCTGAAACAAACCCAATAAACCAAAAAAGAAGAAAAATAAACAAAAAGACCAAAGCAAGCCCAAAAAACAAAACAAAAAAAATAGCCCAAGGAAAATGAAAGCAAAACGTCAAAGGGGAAGCAAATATTTGAATATTTGTAGAAATTTATATTCTATTTATTTTTCAAAATAATAACCTAAAAATTGATTTTTATAAATAAATTATTATTAACAAATAACACATCAAACCTAAACAAATAATATATTATGAGCTTTTGTAAAACATATATCTAATCCCCTCGCTACCACATTTGTAGCCATTAATGCATATAACTAAGAAAAAAAAAGAATAGAAAATGTAACTCAAATGCTCAATCTTTTTTTGAGAAGAATGCATCTTACATGTTGAAATCAGGAATAGCGACAACATTGAAAAGATCCAGGTCATACTCAAGACCAAAAACCTACAAGAGAATAAGATTTTAAATGAAGAGATCAAATAATCTCAATACCACAATAAGAACAATGTAAGGATATAAAGACTGACCTTATTGACTCCCCATCATATTGTAACTTATAAGATTAAAAACATTAATGACCAACTTTCCTCTTATTATGGCCCATTCCCTTAAAAATTAGCGTACCAATTGCTATAAAAAGGTGTCGGGTTTTCACGATATTCTATAGCAGTAGTCATTGCTAATCTTCCACAAGTTACTTAGAAAGTAGAAATCTATAGGCCTATTTGTTTGAGGGAGGGGGAACTATTGTTAATACCCAAAGTTATACTAGCCTAGACTTAAAGAGCATATGTAGGAGCTTAAGGCCAAAACAAATATAATAGCTCAAACCAATGAGCAGGCAAGACGAACAACAAAACCTGCAACAGGTTTTTGACCCATAAGTATAATTGAACAAGCCTCAAAGTCCTGCAAAGCACAAACACAATGTCATGAGGGACCTTTCCTTGTAGGGCATCAAAACTATCTAACAACCTTGAATTTGCAAGAAAGAGTTTATGGACAAGTAGTTAGATCTCCACATTTGTTAAAGAAGTTATGGGTAGAGGCGAAAAGCCAATTAATTGTGATATTCACCATAATAATCAACTTACCAATAATTTACCTTCAACCTTTTCTAGACTAGCCTACAAAATTGACATCAACAATCTTGTTAATGTTTATGAAAATCTAATGAAATAAAAAATTCATATATAAATTTAATCAAAATCAAAGTTTATATATAAAATTACTATGAAACCTAAAATTCATGCATATTTTTTAGATTTATTTTACTATCATTTCATTTAAAATCTTTATCAACAAACGTTAAAATTGTGATGGATTTTATATAAAAATAATCATATGGAAATAGTTTTAACATAACTCCCAATAAACAAAAAGAGACTACCTTAAAAAGTGAAGCTTGCCTCAAGGTTTCCTTACTCTATGAGATTTCCATTAGAGAACAAGACAGGATGCAGTAACCTATCAGCTTCGATATGACATGTGTATTTCGCCATTATATCAGGAGGGTCCTGTTCATAAGGTAATCATGTCAACAAGGCATAAAACATATTCACACATCGAAAAGAAAATAATAAAATCCAATATATGTTTCAATATCTTACTTGATAAAATGTAATTTTCCTGAAACCCTCAGCTTCACATTGTGTACAGAAATTTCCAGATGACTTGTAGAGCCCCTAGAGTAAGAAATTAAAATTTACAACATGGGCATTAAAATGAGTTAATAAATATATTCAAGTGCATACATATAGAAGTGATATTAGCAAAAGTAAAAGAATCGAACTCTTAAAAATAACTTGCATATTTACGGTCATTCTCTACATATATTTATTAACTCAAAATGAAGCTTGAAATGACTTCAAATATATTTACGGTATATAATTTCATAATTCCTATAACCCAAAATGACTCCAAATATAAAAATAAACATACATAGATGTTAATATAATATAAATGTCAATTACACTTAATCTTTAAACTTCAAAACATTGTTCTTGTTCAAAATAAAACTAAAATTATTAAGTTACAATATGATGATCACATTGCGGATATTCATCATCTTCTACAGGGGTTTCAACGCTTAGATTGAACAAATCTCTTGGTTTTATTCCGATAACATGGAGCCATCCTTCACTCTTGCCATCCTCGACATAAAATACTTGTTTCGCTTGAGAAGCCAATATGTATGGATCGTCTGAATCATGATTCCCTACATGGATAAGCTCAGAAAATTTCACCATAATAAAACCATTTGCATCCTTCTTCATACTCCTAGGAGATTTATTATTCACCCAATCACATCTAAGCATGATAACCAAAAACCTTTCATAAAAGTTTAGCTCGACAATTTCAATGCAATTGCCATAATAGTTTTTCCCGTCAGTAAAAATCATCATGCCACTATTTTGAGTCTTACGATATTGCTAAAGTTTTTTAGTATGGACCCTAAAACCTTTAATTATAAGCCCATCATATGTAGAAACCACCTTATGCAATCCTCGAGCAAGAGCAATTACATCAGCATCAACTTGTTCAACTTCCATCTTTGGAATCTAACAATATAGTAGGAAATCAATTAACTCTTATTCTATGATCAAATTTCTACAATGTTCCCTCATTACATAAATAATACAATAAATTATTTTAATAGTGACAATTTACCTGTTTCGCAAGCCATCTTGGGAACTTTTCAACCAACCATTTGTCCTCTGTACGTTTACTAATTTGAATGCCACCACAAACAGCTCGCTCAGACTCCAAAAATTCTCTATAATATATTCAGTATTTTGCAAAAAATGTTGTCAAAATGTATACAAATTATGTGATAACTTTATTTGTCTATTGGTTAAGAAAAATAATCGAATGACAAAATTTTCCTCAGGAAACTCACTGACAGTATGGTGATAACTTATCGCTATGCAATAGAACATAGCGGTTTGCTTGTGCAAGAGATCACATGTCCAATATCTTCGTGTTCATGGTGCCAATTGGACGTCCTCCAAAAGAGAAAATGTATCGTTTTTGAATATTCCCATCATTCCTCGGAGGATGGGAAAATATAGTCTCAACATCAAAAAATTAACAGGAGCAAAATGTAAGACATTCTGAAACTATGTACCCTTCAGCAATGGAACTTTCAGGATAAGCTCTATTTCGCACTGAAGCTTTTAATCCCATTAGATACCTACATCACATACATTTATTTTTACATACTTATTATATTCTATATTAAAATAATAAAAATAAAATATTGTGATATATTATTGATATATTTCATATACCTTTCGATCGGGTACATCCACCTGATTAAACATGTCCACCAAGCTTAGCCTCCATCGGCAAATAAATAATCAAATGAATCATGATTGTGAAGAAACTTGGAGGAAATATTTTCTCCATTTCACAAAGTGTTAATACGACTTGGCTTTGAAGTTGATCAACTTCTTGTGGATCAAGACTTTTTGCACATAATCGCTTGAAGAAATCTGATAGATTTGTAATAACACTTAGCACATTCTTTTTTACAACTCCTCTTAAGCATATAGGAAGCAAATCTTGCATGAGAATGTGACCGTCATGACTTTTGAGGTTGCTCAACTTGTGCTCTTTCAAATTCACCCATCGAGATATGTTTGATGCATAACCATCATGTACCTTCAAGTTCTTCACAATGGAAAGAAAAATATCTCTTTCTTTTGATGCAAGAGTGTAACATGCTTGCGACAGGTACTATTTCCCATTCCTCATTTTTGGATGAAGATAACTTCGGATGCCTATATCTTATAAGTCCTTGCGTGCCTTGATGTTATCTTTACCACCGCGTGAGAGATTAAGAAGGGTGCCAACAACATTGTCACATAAATTCTTCTCAATGTACATGACATCCAAGTTATGTCGAAGTAGATTGTAACGCTAATAAGGCAAGTTGAAAAATATACTCCTCTTCTTCCATAAAGTCTCGTCTTGAATTATGAGATTTGCTTCATCTCCCTCTACCACCAATTCTTCAAAGTTGTTAAACAAATCACACCCCTCGTGTACATCAAGTTTTATCGACCCTTCATCTAGTTCTTCTCATCCCTCTTTTGAGCTTTTCCATAAATGAAATTGACACCTTCAACTTTCCTTAAGATATCTTCCCCGGATCGTGGTATAGGAGCTACCCCATACTCTATAGTTCCATCGAACTCACGACTCTGTTTTCGAAAAGGGTGTTCAGCTGATAACCATCGACGATGACCCATATAACAGAACTTCCAACCACACCATAGCCATCGAGATTCATTTTTTTCAGCACATACTGGGCAAGCAACCCGACCTTTTGTACTCTACCTCGAAAGATTAGGGTAAGCAGGGAAATTATTGATTGTCCAAAGAAGACAAGCCCGTAAAGTCAAAGATTCGAAAGCTGATGAATCAAAAGCATCAACTCCTGTCCACAATTGCTTCAACTCTTTAATTAAAGGCTGCATGTAAACATCAATATCGTTGCCAGGTCTTTTTTCACCAGGGATAACCATTGAGAGTATCATTGATGATTGTTTCATGCATGCCTAAGGTTCCAAATTATAAGGAATAAGAAGTATGGGCCATGTACTGTGACTTGTACTCATTGTTCGGAATGGATTGAATCCATCGCTAGCCAAACCTAGCCTAACATTGTGAGGATCAGGTGTAAAATTAGGAAACCTCTTATCAAACGCATCCCAGGCAGAACCATCGGCTGGATGTCTCAATATACCATCTTTGGTTCGTCCTTCTTTATGCCATCTCATAGATTATGATGTCTTGGAGGATTGAAATAATCTTAGTCTAGGAATCAAAGGAAAGTACAGTAATACCTTGGCAGGCTTAGGATGGTGACAACTACCATCAACTTGTTCATCTGTATCCAACTTATTAGAAGATTACCACCTTAAGCTTTTACAGACATCACAACTGATCTTTTTACTAGCATCGCCCCAGTATAACATACAATCATTCAGGCATGCATCAATCTTCACATACCCAAGATTTAGTGCAGAAGTCTTTTTCTTCACTTCATAGTATGTAGTCGGGATTGTGTTTCTATCTGGAAATGCCTCATTTAAAAACTCCAATAAGCATGTCAAAGATTTTGCTGACCATCCAAAAAGTGCTTTGAAGTGGTAAAGTCGAAGTAGGAATAAGACGCATGAGAACTTGACACAACCGGGATAGAGCGGAATATCACAATCATCTAGAAGAGTAGTTGCTCTATCCGCAGTCCTTTGGGCCTCATTAACATCATACTCCCGACCATTATTCTCAAACTCGCTTGGAACTCCATCAAAACTCTCATTAAGAGTTGGGATGTTGATACCTAGAGCATCCGTTATGAGATCTCTTAAATCGGCTTTGTTGTCTTGTGACAACGTACAAATTGACGGAGAAGTTCTCATTGTTTGGTCGATTTGCATCGATGTTCTTTCAATGGATTCTCCATGAAAAATCCAATGATTGTATTCTTTTATTATACCATGAAGACGAAGATGCTCACCCACAATATGTGGTTTGTGCAATATCCTATTGCAACGATGGCACGAACAATATATTTTTCCGTTAAAAAGTGATTTTCCAATTGCAAATGATAAAAATCTTTCTATTCAAGTTAGGTGATTGGTGCTAAATCTTGGAGCATCCATCCAACTTTTATCACCCATCTATTAAGGTAATTAATATTAAAATAGAGTATCTATTAATGCCTAATCCTAAGGTTCATGTGTGAAAAGATACGGGCTTTCTAGTGAACTAACAACAACCAAAACTACCTAATCCAGAAATAAAATAATAAATTTAAATATTACAATAAATAAATAAAATTTATCTTTATGAAAATTAAATAATATTAAAATTTATGATAAATAATATCTAAATTCCTAAACAAAATAGTCCAAACTACAAAGATAGAAAAATTTAAACCTAAATTTAACAAACAAAAAAAAAAGGAAAAGAAAATGTTAACTAAGCTTCTGGTTATATCAAACTGGTAAATCCAATATCACATATATCTCAATTATAGTAAAAAGGTATATGGTTCGGGATCTTTAATTTAGCCTGAAAAGTTTACAAAAATGATACAATCAACAACAGAGGTCAAAAAAGCTTCATATGAGGCAAGCTCAATGCTAATTAAGAAGGACAAATAGACTGTAAGTAATTAATTTATAAATTTATTTATTTGTTTAATTTATGTTTGCTACATAAAAGACGACTATTCAGTAGGAAAATGAAACATTAAAATACTACCATTCATAGGAAAAACAAAAAATTTAACAGTGGGTTGGAAGAGATAAGGAAATTGTAGGGATCTACTATAAAAAGAAATGACATGAAGGCCATCAAATACATTTTCGTTGAGATGAAAACTAACATAAGATACACAACACAAGAAAAATATGAATAACGATTAACGAAAATACAAAACTTACAGAAACACTGAGCAGGCTTAGAGACGGCAGGATGATTTCTCATCTGAGCTAGCAGAAAAACTTGGATATAAATATACTAGCATCGATGTATTCAAAGAAAGAACTTCAGAGGCCTTATGATATGTTGTCATTGATTGATCGTAGATAAAATCTGATGATACAGAAAACAATAGACATTTAAACTTCGGACATTACAAAGTTCTGATTGGCAACAATAGTGTAATTACACAGAAACCCAACAGGCGAAGAAGAAAATATGAATATTGTTAAAGTAGAAATATAAGACGGAACTGGTTAAAGATGATAAGATACCTTATCACTGAAAATGCGAAAAAATCCAGTCCCATATATTTGTCGAGTTCCTAACAAAAGGTAAAAACACCATTTAGTAGGCGCACAAACAACATCAGAAAAAAGGAAAATGAGTCTCAGGTCTTGGTTGTAACAGTCCGGTTTAGACCCTAGTCGGAACAGTGGTTTCAGGACCACAAATCCAAGTTTGAATAATATTTTAATATTATTTTTTGTGCCTTTAATATGTGATAAAACATGTGTTAAATTTTCGTAAGTTAAATTGTTCGTCTGTGTGCTTAATTTGACAAAAGGATTGAATTGCATTAAATGCAAAATTTGCATGCTATATGTTAAAGCACCTATGTGTTATGGCTATTAAAAGAGGAGGCCTTATGAGGCAATTAAACCACTATTTATTTAGCGGATGTTTAAAAGACACTAATGCTCTTATATGATATGTTTCATGCATTTAGAATTAAAGGTTAATTTTGTACATTGATAATTAAGTAATTAAAGGAAACAAAAGCACGAAAATGGGATAGTTATCATCTTTTTAGCTGAAAAATTGAAAGAAAGAAAAGGAAGAAAATTAAGCTAGGTTTCGGCACTTACAAGCTTTGATTAATGTATGTTTTGACTTTCGTTTTTTATGATTTTTATATTTTTGAGATTGTTGCTTAGTCTACTATCAAGCCCATGTTGTAATTTGAAGAATTGATGATGTTTATGAAATGTTCCATTGATGAAATGGTGAGCTTTGTGATGAGATTAAGTGTTTAATGAAAGATATGTGTTAAATGAACATGTTTTGTTCTTGAATTTTTGATGGATTTTGCTAATTAGGGCTAAATTGTGAAAATAGCAATTTGAGGGGCTAAATTGTGAATTTGATGAAATGTTTGGACTTGTATGAGATACATGGGCATTCGGCTAAGCATGGTTATATGGTGATTTTGTATATTTGATGTTTTGAGAAAAAGGGACTAAATTGATAAAATGTGCAAAGGTGAGGGCTAAGTTGCAAACAGCCCTAAATGTGTGTTTTTGGATTGAAATGAATATGTTGGTAAATAAAAGGGTTAAATTTGAATATGTATAGATCAAGAATCGAAGAAAATGAGTTTAAATCGCGGGAAAGCGAAGGTAGTCGAATAACCGAGTCCGATCGAATATCCGAATCCGAGGTAAGTCAATATACAAATAAATGTATTTGCATTGAACTATTTATGTATATATGGAATGTGAATTGATATGAATATCCGTTGAGATGGAATGTATATGAAATACGAGTTACGAATAAGTCGACAAGTTGTTAAAGTCCGAGAAGTCCTGTATGAACCTAGGAATAGATAGGAATTACGTATGTCATTGTAACATCCTAGATTAGGGGTTATGCGTTCGTGCGTAATTCATGAGATAGTGGGCTCAGTGGGTGTGTTGGATGTGTTCTGAGGAGTTTTAGGAACCCTAAGATGTAAGGAAATGTAACGAAATGTATGGAAATGTATGGAAATGTATGGAAATGTATAGAAATGTAAGGAAATGGAAATGTAAGGAAATGATCTAGAAATGATTCAAAAGAGGAAAGTAAACATTTCGAGAAACTTGGAAATGTAAGGAAATGTTAAGTTTAAAGGAGGCAAACGAAAATTTTTGGAAACTTGGAAATGTAAAGAAATGTCAAGTTATAAGGTTTAAAAAGAGGGAATTAAGGCAAGGTAGCCTTAAGAAAATTAATAGAAGGAATTTGACACACAAACAGGCTTGGAAAAGTGGCCTGAAGATATCACTTAGGGCCTCTGGAAATGGCGCCACATGCAAGGGTGTTGGGCCTGAGTTCGAGTCACATGGGTAGCAAATAAAAGAAATTATATTTTTGCTTCCAGAAGCACAGAGGTGGACGGCAACAAGGCTTTTAAAAAGGAAGAGTTTTATTCTCTTTAAAATTCGGCTAAATAGGGGATAAATAAGGGATTTATTTATCATTATTTTCAAGAGTTAATAGTTGGATTAAATTCTTTTTATAAAATGATAATTCAAGGGATAAAGCTATCAAAATAGAATAGTGGTGGCCAAGTAAGGGACTCTAGCCTATTAATTTCGGCTATAAAAGGGAGAGTAAGGTTATTCTTCATTCATACTTTTCTCTTCAAGAAAACCTCTGCCGAAATTCTTTAAAGTTTCTCCTCTTCTCTCTGCCGAATTCTCTCTGCCATTATTCTCTTTTTCTCTTTTCTTTCTAATCCCTCCAAAAGCCGAAAGCTTGCTAAGATCAAGGCCATAGCCGAATAGTTTGAGACTTCAAGCAAAGGAACTGTCGATATCTAAAGTAAGGGTAAGATCTCATTCGGTTTCATCCTTTTTCTTTTAGATTTGTCGAAATCTAGGACTAATCCCATCAATATTCTTGTTGCCGAAACCTTGAAGAGATCTTTCGAGATTTACTAAGTGTCGACTACAAGGAAGGAGAAGTTCTTTTCCCGAAGGTACACCAAAAGCCGCGTGTTCCCTAGTTATTCGGTGAGTTTCGGGATTTAAAATCCACAAGGTAAGTGTCTATAGCATTCGGCCAAGACCTATTTTAGTAGTTAGATCTATTATTATGTGCTTTAAGCCGAAAACTAACAGATTCAAGGGATCTAGTGAGTAGCCGATTTCAAAGGAGAAGAATACAAGTTTTCGGGATTTGACTATAGTCAATTCGACAACAAGGTAGGTTTTAAGAATACAAATCCTACTAGGATTTGGTTTTATAGGCTTTATGCTAACATACTAAGGTTACCAAATGTAGGAATTGAGATCTAAAGCAATAGATCGGTTTTTTCGGGATTTCAAGGAATTCGTTAAGCAAATCAGGTGTGTAATCCCCACTATCTTTTAATACGTTTTATGGCAATAATTAATATAAGTATGTATAAGAATGTGAATATGGCTAAGGTATCCTAATGTGGTACAAAGTACTCAGGTACGTTTCCTACTCATACTAGGATTACGAAATATGTTATATTTAACATGTGAAAAGTGACATGAATGTGAATTTAAGTATGATATGCATGATATGAATAATATGGGGCATTCGCGTTATATGAGAAAGGGGAAGTGAATGTGGTGACTTCGGTCTCACTATCTGAATGTGGTGACTTCGGTCACATTATCTGAATGTGGTAACTTCGGTTACATTATCTGAATGTGGTGTCTCATGACACAATTATCTGAATCTGGTGGCTATGCCACGAATTTATATGGGCGATGAGCACGTCGACTGCAGCGACTGCCTTCGATGGTGTGTAGCGGAAGGAGGGTTGACTTAGTAGTCCCCACGGTGTGCAGGTTGGTACGGGGATGTGTAGCGGATGGCATCTAGGTTTGGTTTCGGGATTACATCATTATCTTGAATTATTATGTGAACATGATATGTATGGTATGCCTAAATCTATTAAATTTTAGTGTTGGTTGCACATTGAGTCTGTTTGACTCACCCCGTTGGGGAATATTTTTCAGGTGATGAGCAGTAATGGACCGGGTCGGCAAGAGCTTAGGGATGGCCATGCACAGCAAGAAATCTATGATTTGGACTTTTATTTTCTTTAAGTACTTTGGTTTTAAATTTGGGTTATATTTGATGTAATAAGGCCATAGTGAACTATTTTATTTCTGTCTTATTGTTTAATTATGTTTACAAATTTTTATTAAGTTAAAGATTAAGTAATTTATTTTTGAATATACTCTATATGTTTTATCACTTAAAAATTAAAAAGGGTTTTCAATATAAAATCGAATTCGTTTTCAACTCAAGCCCAACCCAAAATCGCAGAAGTTTTTCCTATGAAGCAAAAGAATTTGAACCGGTTTTCTTGAGGAACATACCAAATCTAGTCAAAGCTCGTGAGCCGGGTTTGGGGTGTTTCAGTCATGACATAGGTGCCTGTTACGTAATATCATGTAAGACCATGTCTGGGACATTGGCATTGATTCGAGATTTCGTGTAAGACCATGTTTGGGACGTTGGCATCGATATGAGATTTACGTGTAAGACAATGTCTGGGACATTGGCATCGTATTGATTCCTGTAAGACCCTGTCTGGGATAGTGGCATCGATATTTGATTACATGTAAGACCACGTCTGGGACATTGGCATTGTACGATTACTCCGAGCACTCTGAGTATCCTATCGGATTTCGAATGGTTCAACGGGCAAATCCGAGATACGACCGATTATGTGAATTGTATATCTGTTTCAGGTACGTTTGATTTGTACATTAAGTGTATTTGAAAGGTAAGTATTTACATGAATTTACTAAGATGATTATGTACGATGGAATGTTGAGATGATATATGAAAATATGTTTAAAAGAGCTATGTGTATATGTGATATTTGAGTTGATGAATGTGGTAAGATATGGCTAAGCATATGAGCCAAAGAATATGAGATGAATTTGCTATGAGAACTATTAATGTCATAGTATTAAAATGGTTATTTGCATTTTATGCCAAGTTTATTTGTATATTGCTTAATAAGCTTTTGAAATCTTACTCTGTGTGTGTTTTCTCTGTTTTATAGATCGTCAAAGCTACTGAAGGCTCGGGGACAGTCGAGGATCGTCATTACACTACACAAACTCATTTTGGTACCTTGAAAATGTATATATATATATATATATATATCTAAATATGGCATGTATAGGCTAGTCATTTTGAGTTATGTTTGAAATATGTATAGTTAGCCATGAGATGTGGCTAGATAAATGATGATATTATGCTTGAATGTGTATGATGCATTATATATGTTTTGGCATGGTTTGATAAGCATATGATTGCATTATGAGTTTGTATGTTTGTGCAAAAGAATGTTTATACAAAAGATAAATGTGGATGAATCATAATTGATTGTATATGTGTTTTTAGTTTAGCAAAGTGGTATGATTGGAAAAGAGTTTGAATATGAAGATTTGTTGATTGTTTGGCATGTTTTTGGAGGTCAAATGCACATGAAATGATTTGGCAATTTGCTTGTAGGGTTGACCCTTGAGTGGGTGGCATGCAAGTGGTTTGTTTTGCTTACACGGCCATGGTACACAGGCGTGCTTAGTGGCTGTGGGATTAAGTCAGTAGCTAACCCAAGTGTGCACGACCGGTACACGGACGTGCCTGGTAGCCGTGTGAATAAGTTAGTATCTAGCCTAAGAGTACACGGCCATGGCACACGGGCGTGCCTAGTGGCCGTGTGGATAAGTCAGTATGCATGCTCTGTTTTAGCACGGCCAAGACACATGGGTGCGTCTAGTAGCCGTGGGAGACACACGGGCATGTGACCTCTACAGCTTTGATAAAGTTTTAAATTTTTGAGAACTTTCACCTGTGTTCGGTTTAGTCCCGACCCTACTCTGAAGCATGATTAAGGTCTCGTTGACTTATAAAAGGGATACTTTGATTGTGACCGATGAATTGTAATACTAAATGTCTATAAAAGTTTCTGATCTGTCCGGTAACGCCTTTAACCCTAATCCGGCGATGGATACTAGTTAGGGGTGTTACATTGGTTTTCAAGTGGGGATAACATCACTGACATTCAATGCATCTAGGGAGCTATCGATATCAAAGATAAACTTTTGATGGTGTTCATCTTTTAAGGCTTCACGGACTTCATTGGAAGAACCTGCATGAGAGAACATTGTAGATATAGTAGTGTGAAGCGAATTAACCAGATTCAGCATCGTGACAGTTGGATTTTTTGGTTCATATATAGAAAGAACAAATTTGCTTTCTATCTGCATTACACCAGAGATAACCTCAGATCAGTTCAAATTTTTGTAATGATGAGAGCACTTCCTGGCACTCAAATAAAATAGAATGGAAAAGTGGTTGTTTAATTAACTCTATGTAGAATAAAGTTGTTTAATCAAAACATAATTTCAGTCCAAATTCATACAGCAAATTTAAAAATAGAAAACTCAAATGGTAAATGAGTAAAAACACTTGTTCCACACAACCTGAGAATTGCAAAGTTGCAGGTAATACAAGCCAGTGACAATACATATGAGAAACTAGCAGAAGGAATAGTTCCATTGGGAAGTCATTGCAAAGGCTTGCAGTACGTACATGGATGGTCCAAGCTTATACCCTTCTTTTTCCACTGTTTGGAAAATTATCTACAAATACGAATGGAGCAACCTTATCGTCCACCAAGATTGAGTTGATCACAGTAAAAAGGAAACAGAGACAATGATTCTAAAATTATCACCAATTATTTAACTTTGATGGTAACAGAAATAAAAGAGAAACTTAATGTGGAATCTCTTGTACACAGCATCATTTCAATATTCACATAATGTTACCTAATTCACATAAATAAAAGGTCACCCCACCTTTCTAAACAGAAATATTTCAACCATAAGTAATGAAGTTGAGTGACAACAGCTTTTGACAGTGAGCAAGATCAAGCAAAATTTGTTAATAAAAGTACTTTTAAATGGGAGGAAATTAGTCTGGTCCCAAATTACTTAATCTTTTTCCCCAAATAATGACATCAGTGAAGGTTTAAGATGTACATCCATCTAGTTAAGAATAGGGGCAAAACATAATCTTTACCAACTTCCATAACAGTCAAGAAAAATACATTAATTATTCTTGTTTAGCTTAATACTAAGATATATCAAGAACAAGAAGCACATAGTAGATGTTGCATAGAAAAAGTAGTAACTGAGACCATATAGTGATGTGGTTTGCTAAACATATTTTTACTAGAATAGATTTAAATAAACTTGATTTAATTCACATCTGACCTATGCATAAAGCAGTAATAATATGTTGTGCTATGTAACTAGACACAAGGATAAGTATTCAATACAATTACGTATCCAACATGGACACACTTTTTGGATATAAGATTTTCCAAAAATTTGGAAGATCATCTCATGTCCAAATATGTGTCGAATAGAAGTGACAAGCATAGGTACCTTAAGAAAAATGAAGAATCCAAGTAACATAGGTGCTAGCATGATTAAATAAAGGAAGATGACAGCTGAAGATCACTATAAAGTTCAAGGTGAGTAGTTCATATAGAAGACCATCTTGATGCTTTATGACAAGTGACATTTATTTGTGTAGGAGAGCAAACAAACTTGGTGGGGAAATATTTACCGAGTTAAGCAATTTTAAATGTGTTGCAACCTTTGCATATCCATCCTTAAGAAGCAAATTCATTTTTGACATTCTTGCCAAGGTCGAAGGAAATCTCCTGCAAAGTATAACGAAACACCAAGAAGATCAATTGGCAGTCATCAGAAAGAAAGGAGATCATCAGCTTTCAGAAGATACTCATTGAAATACGACTCTAGCAGCAAAAAGTCCTGGGCTTCCAGATCCAAACCACTCAAAGTTCCATAGACCCTCCAGAAAGGGAGACTTGGAAAGCTATATAAACAAATAAAAGTCTTATGGAAAAGATGAACATGAATAAGATTCAAATATTAAAGCAGACTATTCACTAGGAAAATGAAACATTAAAAGACAACTTTACTATTAAATGTTCTGCAAAACTTCAAATATGCATATGTCTAAAGATAAACAACAAACACAACTTTCGAATTTTTAGAAAACCAGAAAACTTGCATTGTCAGTGGATCTTCCCAGGTGATTCTGGCTTGAAATTGGGGGTCACAGCATTGTCAGTGGGGCTTTACACTAGTGTTACAGCACTACGATGGACCCTCAATTCACACTGTGGATTCCTGCATTATTCACAAACTTGCATTAGTTTTTCAATTTGGCCATTTTGGAACCACAACTTCTACCAGGTTCACCAAGTTCACAGAGAAAAAAAGTCGAAACCGATTCCCCAAGTACTACCACTGCAGGGTCGGGGATTTCATGGAATCTGTAAGGCAAGCTTTCAAAGAAGGTACCATGACAGACCAGTGGCTGGAGTAGGTGGTGGACGGCAGATGCACCAGTGGCTGGAGCAGGTGGTGGACGGCAGATGCAATTGGTTTTCTTTGGCCAACTGAGTTTGGAGTGAGAATAAGTGGTTTTTTGTGGGTAAGAATCAAGGTAAGTTTACCAATTGACCGATAATCTCATGCCATGTCACCATCATTTCAGTCTTTTTTATTAATTATTTATTATTCAATAATATTTTACTTTCTTTAATTAAATTTTTTATTATTTAATACTATCATAATAATAAATTTAGTATTCAAACTTTGGAAATTTTTAATAATTTAACTTCCATTTTTTCAAGTTAAATTTGATTATCAATTTTTTAAAAAGAGTAAATTTATTTTTATAACCTAAAATGTTAACTAAAACAATAAATTGTTAATAATATTAGGGTGATAACCCGCTAATTTACACGTACTTTATGCTGACATGGTATCATTTATTTTATATATCATATCAGTAAATAATTTAAATTTTTTATTCATTAAATAAAAAAATTTAAAATTCAAAAAATTATACAAATAGTTCGTAAAAAATAAAAATATGAATAACATGGATAAACATGCATATTACCATGTTTAAAATTTTCACATTTTAATTACTTTTTTACTAAAATAATAATGATTTAACTTTTTTTAAAAGGATAATAATTAAATTTCACTCTTGCTAAAAGATTAAGAATTAGATTTGATTAAAATAAATAAATAAAAGCCAAATTGATAAAAAAAAAATAAAACATTAAGAACTAAAATTTTCATTATGACTTTAATATTTAACTCTTAATCTTCAAGTACATACAAAGAAATACGAGGTGTAACATCCTGAAAAGGGCCTATGCATTTTCGGTTTAATTGTACGAACTGACATGTCTTATGTGTTATGAATGTATTTTGAACATTTTTGGAAACCTGGAAATGTATGGAAATGTTAAGTTTAAAAGAGGAAAGTGAACATTTTTGGAAACTAAGAAAGGTAAGGAAATGATTTGGAAATGATTCAAAAGAGAAAAGTAAACATTTCGGGAAACTTGGAAATGTAAGGAAATGTTAAGCTTAAAGGAGGCAAACGAAAATTTTTGGAAACTTGGAAATGTAAAGAAATGTCAAGTTTTAAGGTTTAAAAAGAGGAAATTAAGGTAAGGTGGCCTTAAGAAAATTAATAGGAGGAATTTGACACACAAACAGGCTTGTCAAAGTGGCTTGAAGGCACCACTTAAAAGCCCAGCAAAGTGACGCCACAAGCTTGTGTATTTGGGCCAGGGTTCGAGTCACTTGGGAAGCAAATAAAAGAAATTTTATTTTTGCTTCCAGAAGCAGAGAGGTGGACGGCATTAAGGCTCTTAAAAGAGGAGTTTTATTCTCTTTAAATTTTGGCTAAATAGAAGGATAAATGATGATTTATCTTAAATTATTTTCAAGGAGATAATAAGGGATTATTCTTTTAATAAAGTGATAATTCAAAGGATAAAGTTATCAAAATAGAAGAGTGGTGGCCAAGTAAGGGATTCTGAGTAGTAATTTCGGCTATAAGAGGGAAAAAATAGGGCTACTCATCAATTTTTTTTCCTTCTCTCTCACTGCCGAATTTTCCTTGGCCAAGTAGCCTCTCTTTCATCGATTCTTTTCCTCTCCAAAATCCTTCTTTTCTTCTTTTCTTCTTTTCTCTTCTACTATCAAAGCCGAAACCTTTTATCCCTGTCTAAGTCTCCATAGCCGAACCTTGGTGGGACTTCAAACAAGGGTGTGTCGACTTCTTCAAGTAAGGGTAAGGATCTATTACTATTATTTCTTTCTTCTTTAAACCGAAAGTCAAGGTTCTAATGCCATATACATGTTGGCCGAAACTTTGAAGGAAAGCTTCGGGATTCTGTGACTGTCGACTACAAGGAGGAAAGTTTCGGGATTTCAAATCATAAAGGTAAGATATATATATAATCGGCTAAAGTTCTATCTTAAGTACTTAGATCTATTTGTTTTAACCGAAAGCTAACCGATTCAAGGGATCTAGTGATTAGCCGATTTCAAAGGAGAAGAATACAAGTTTCCGGGATTTGGTTAATCATCAAAATGGCAACAAGGTAAGTTTTAAGAATACAAATCCTACTAGGATTTGGTTTTATAGCCGAATAGGCTTTATGCTAACATATTAAGGTTACCAAATGTAGGAATTGAGATCTAAAGCAATAGATCAGTTTTTCGGGATTTCAAGGAATTCGTTAAGCAAATCAGGTGTGTACCCCACACTATCTTTAATACGTTATATGGCAATATTTAATATAAGTATGTATAAGAATGTGAATATGGCTAAGGTACCCTAATGTGGTACAAAGTACTCAGGTACGTTTCCTACTCCTACTAGGATTACGAAGTATGTTATATTTTAACATGTGAAAAGTGACATGAATGTGAATTTAAGTATGATATGCATGATATGAATAATATGGGGCATTCGGGTTATATGAGAAAGGGGAAGTGAATGTGGTGACTTCGGTCTCACTATCTGAATGTGGTGACTTCGGTCACATTATCTGAATGTGGTAACTTCGGTTACATTATCTGAACGTGGTGCCTCATGACACAATTATTTAATCTGGTGGCTATGCCACGAATTTTATGAGCCCGTCGACTGCAGCGACTGCCTTTGATGGAGTGTAGCGGAAGGAGGGTTGACTTAGTAGTCCCCACGGTGTGCAGGTTGGTACGGGGATGTGTAGCGGATGGCATTTAGGTTTGGGTTCGGGTTTGCATCATTATCTTGAATTATTATGTGAACATGATATGTATGGTATGCCTAAATCTATTAAATTTTAGTGTTGGTTACACATTGAGTCTGTTTGACTCACCCCGTTGGGGAATATTTTTCAGGTGATGAGCAGTAATGGACCGGGTCGGCAGGAGCTCAAAGGTGGCCATGCACAGCAAGCAAATTATTTAATCTGGACATTTTATTTTATTTAAGTACTCTGCAATTTTTATTTTGGGTTTTGTTTTATGTAATAAGGCCATAGTGAACTATTTTATTTCTGTCTTATTGTTTAATTATGTTTACAAATTTTTATTAAGTTAAAGATTAAGTAATTCAATTTTTGAATATACTCTGTATGTTTTATCACTTAAAATTAAAAAGGGTTTTCAAATAAAATCAAATTCGTTTTCAACTCAAGCCCAACCCAAAACAATATTTTTTTTAAAAATCGCACAAGTTTTTCCTAAGAAGCAAAAGAATTTGAACCGGTTTTTCTTGAGGAACATACCAGATCCGGACCAGGCTCGTGGGCCGGGTATGGGGTGTTTCAATTTGGTATCAGAGCCCAGTTTCAAACCCTCGGCCTGGGGTTTAAGGCCCAAAACATTTTCAAATCGAGCCCAAATAAGTTTTTAAGATAAGTAGGGTTTTTCTGGCATGGTACCTAAGTCTCCGACCCGCAGTCCACCAGGTAAGTACCCCTAACCTCTGTGTGATTTATATTGTGATCTGTAGAAGGGTAGAAATGGAATGGAACGTAGAATTAGTATGATAAGTATTTGGAACCCTAGGACTAGTTTACCCCAACTATTACATAAGACTTAATGACTAATTAAAAAAACCTATGGCTAAGTCGCCGAGTTAGGGTGTGGCAACCATTGTGCGCATGTCTAGGATTGGATCCGGAAGAGCCTGGTATTTAAGCAGCCCTAGTGACTCACCTCCTCTTCGCTGGAATCCTACCTGGTGCGTAGCTTCGGTTCACCCTAACCAAAAGGACTCAGAGAGTGTGGTAACCTCTGTGCGCATGTATAGGAATGGTTTCGGTGGGAGCTTGGTACTTAAGCAGTCCGCGTGACTCACCTCCTCTCCATTCGAATCCTACCTGGTGCGTAGCTTTGGTTCACCCTGACCAAGAGGACTCGGTCATAGGCTAAACACACTAACTAAAACCCGAAAGGGAACTAGCCGTGTTTTTATGGAAACCCTAGTTTTAAAAATTCAACAAACCACTCTTTTGAAATGATAAAATTGTTTTGAAAAAAAAAAGAAAAAAAAGAAAATATTTTCGAAAAATTTCTGATTTATGAAATTACAAAAATACCCCTAGTGGTAAAATTACAAAAATGCCCTTAGTTTATAAAATGTCCAGCTACCCAATAGTTTTATCAAAATTTCATTACTTTATAAAGGTTCAAAAACCCTAATTTGGAAAATATCAAAAATACCTTGATTTTGGAAAATTACAAAATTGCCCCTAACTTACAAAATTACCAAAATGACCCTGATTTCCAAAATTTTTGCAACATCACTGATTTGGAAAACAAAATTCTCAAAAATAACCCTCAAGTTTTATAAATTTGGAAATACCCCGGAAATATTAAACTTTACAAATTTACCCTGGTTTATTACCAAAATACCCCTGAGCTTCAAAATTACCGAAATACCCCCAAATTTCAAAATTTTCCAAAATACCCCGGGAATTTAAAAAAATTCCAAAATACTTTTTGACAAAATCACCAAGGAACTTTTTCTTTGAAAAAAAATTTACGAAAATACCCCTTAGGGGCAAATTACGAAAATACCCCTGGGTAGTGGAAAAACGACAACAATGAAAACTACAACGTTTCTCTGAATGAATGAAAGTTCATAATTGATTGATGGATGTATGAATGAAAAGACTGTGTGCACGTATGAATACGAAAGAACCACTCCTAAAACTCTTTTCACAAAACTTCTTCGCGGGTAATAAGTGAAACATGGACTAATTCATAAAACTTTTTAATCAGATCGCGACGATAGAAATGAGTTCTAGAGGACGTAGCTGTCGTGGACGCGGTAGAGGAAGAATGACTGTGTCGGAACCCATGAGATCGGGTCAAGGGTCTGATAATGAGGTACCACCGCCACCACCACCCCCAGCTGTTGGTGTTGAGCAGCAGGATCAGACGGGGGAAGATGCTGCGTCGCAGGCTGTGCTGCGAGTCTTGGAAATGGTGGCTGGCCAGGTGGAAATAAGGGAACTAAGAAATCTATACCCGAGCAACTCTGAACCAATGGGGCTGAAATGTTTAGAGGAGTATCTGGTGTGGCACCCAGTACAGCTGAGTACTGGCTGGAGGCAACCGAGTGAATTATGGATGAGCTCGATCTGACCCCTGAGGAGAAGTTAAAAGGAATGGTGGCACTGCTACGCGATGAAGCGTATCAATGGTGGTTAACTGTTCGGGATGGTGCCACAGCTGAGGATCTGACCTGGGAGTATGTTAAGGAAGCGTATCAAAAGAAGTATGTTGGAACCAGGTATACTGATGAGCAAAGGAAAGCATTTCTGGGACTGGTTCAAGGGAACAAGTCCATTGCAGAATATGAAGCTGAATTCCTGAGGTTGAGCCGATATGCCCGAGGAGTAGTGGCAACTGAGCATGAACGCTGTGTCCGTTTTGAGGACGGACTAAGGGATGATTTGAGATTGTTGATAGCACCGCATCAGGAGCGGGAGTTTTCTGCTTTAGTAGAACAGGCCAAGGTAGCCGAGGGAATTAAGGATGCTACAAAGCAGACTATGGATCGGAATAGGCCAAAAAGAGGTTTTGGATCATCTGGGAAGGTTCAAAAGAGGCCTAGAGTTGATGGGCCGCGAAATCAGCAAGCTGGTACAGGATGGCAGTATCGTCCTTGTGATCATTGTGGAAAGAAGCACTTAGGGGAGTGCTGAAAAAAGACGGGAGGATGTTTTAGGTGTGGGTCCAAGGACCATATGCTCAAGTATTGTCCTAAGAAACCAGATGAAAGTCGACCAGCAGCTCAGAATGTTAGTCAGACTGGTAGATGTGGACAGCAACCTCAACGAGGTCGTGGTTCGAATAACAGAGGTAATGGTGCTGGTAGAGGACGTGGTACACAGGGCAGAGGTGCTGCTAACACTGAGGTAAGGCAGCCGGGTTTGGTTTATGCGGTTCGCCGGAGGGAGGATGGAGACGCGCCGGATGTTATAACCGGTACGTTCTTTATTTATGGCAAGCCCTATTTTGCTCTGATTGATGTGGGCTCGACCCATTCTTATGTTGCATGTAGTGTAGTGAAACATTAGGCCTAGACTCTGAACTTTCTGATAGGCAGATGACTGTAGTAAGCCCATTAGGCCAAACTGTAGTGGTGGATAAGATCTTTCGGAATGTACCCCTAGAGATTCAGGGAGTGAACTTTCGGGCTGACTTAATGGAACTACCCTTTGGGAAGTTTAAACTCATACTTGGAATGGACTGGCTAGTAGAGCACCGAGTCGTGTTGGATTGTGCGGCTAAACGTATGGAACTAAGGACCCCGGTGGATGAAGTAGTAGTAATGATCGGAGAAAGAAGAAACTACCTGTTTAACGTAGTTTCGGCGTTGAAGGCTGAGGAAATGGTTAGGAAAGGGTGCAAGGCGTTCTTAGCCTTCGTAAGTGCGTTGGGTGGAAAGGAAGAAGGTGTCAGTGGAGTTAGAACGGTAAGGGACTTTGAAGATGTGTTTCCGGAGGAATTACCAGGAATATCCCCAGATAGGGAGGTGGAGTTTGGAATAGACTTGCTACCGGGAACAGCTCCTGTGTCAATTGCCCCGTATCGAATGGCACCAAAGGAGTTGGTTGAGCTCAAGGCTCAAATCCAAGAATTGCTGGATCGTGGGTTCATTCGACCCAGTGTGTCTCCATGGGGAGCACCGGTCCTGTTTGTAAAGAAGAAGGACGGAACTATGCGTATGTGTATAGATTACCGTCAGTTGAATAAGCTGACCATTAAGAACAAGTATCCTTTGCCAAGAATCGATGACTTGTTCGATCAGCTGAAAGGGGCCGCAGTATTCTCGAAGATAGACTTAAGGTCAGGATATCATCAGTTGAAGGTGAAGGAGGCAGATATCCATAAGACCGCTTTTAGGACAAGATACGGCCATTTTGAATTTGTAGTAACGCCGTTTGGGTTGACGAACGCTCCAGCCGCGTTCATGGATATGATGAACCGAGTTTTCCAACCCTATTTGGATAGGTTTGTCGTTGTATTCATCGACGATATTTTGGTGTACTCCAAGTCTGAAGAGGAGCATGATGAGCATCTCCGAGTGGTGCTACAAGTGTTAAGGGAGAAGAAGCTCTATGCCAAATTCAGCAAGTGTGAATTTTGGCTTAAGGAGGTGGCGTTCTTAGGACATGTGGTATCCGCAAAGGGAATAAGAGTGGATCCTAAGAAGATAGAAGCAGTGTTGGATTGGAAACCACCTAGGTCCGTGGCTGAGATCCGAAGTTTCTTAGGTTTGGCATGATATTACAGAAGGTTCGTGGAAGGGTTCTCGTCAATAGCCGCGCCTTTGACAAAGTTGCTAAGAAAGGAAGTACCCTTTGAATGGACTGATAAGCAACAGGAGAGTTTTGAAAAGCTTAAGAAAGTGTTGACGGAAGCTCCAGTGTTAATTTAGCCGGAGGTAGAGAATAATTTTGTGGTATACTGTGACGCTTCGCATACGGGATTAGGTTGTGTGCTAATGCAAGAAGGAAAAGTAGTCGCTTATGCGTCTCGACAGTTAAGGCCGCATGAGGTTAACTACCCAACTCATGACTTGGAATTGGCAGCAGTGGTTTTCGCTCTTAAGGTTTGGAGGCACTACCTTTATGGGGAAAGGTCGATAATCTACACAGACTACAAGAGCCTTAAGTATCTGTTGACTCAGAAGGAGTTGAACTTGAGGCAGCGAAGGTGGGTGGAGTTATTGAAGGATTATGATTGCTCGATAGAGTACCACCCGGGCAAGGCGAATGTGGTAGCTGATGCCCTAAGTCGGAAGGTTGTATCGGATCTAAGGGCTATGTTCGCTCACTTAAGTTTGTATGATGATGAAAGCCTGTTGGCAGAGTTGCAAGTCAAACCCACATGGCTGAATGAGGTGAAAAGGGGACAGTTGGCTGATAAGGACCTAAGTGCTAAGTTACAGCAAGTACAGAACGGAAAGTTAGAGGATTATGGCGTCATTGACGAAGGAGTATTGTGCTACAAAGGAAAGGTCTGTATGCCGAAGGACGTGGAGTTAAGACAAAGGATTCTTCGGGAGGCGCATAGTAGCCCTTATGCTATGCATCCCGGAGGTATTAAGCTGTACAGAGATCTAAGGGAACAATTTTGGTGGCCTAATCTTAAACGGGAAGTTACTGAATTCGTGGGAAAATGTCTGACGTGTCAGCAAGTTAAGGCTGAACACCAAGTCCCATCGGGATTGCTTCAGCCAATCGAGATTCCGCAGTGGAAGTGGGAAAGAATTACCATGGACTTCGTTAGTGGGCTTCCCCTTACGCCTACTAAGAAGGACTCGGTATGGGTAATAGTGGACCGTTTGACTAAGTCCGCACACTTCATCCCGATAAGAGTGGATTATTCCCTTCAGAAGTTAGCCAAATTATATGTAGCGGAAATTGTAAGGTTACATGGAGTACCGGTGTCAATTATTTCGGATAGAGACCCAAGGTTCACGTCTCGGTTTTGGAGGGCACTTCATCAAGCTTTAGGCACTAAGTTGGACTTCACTACGGCTTTTCATCCACAATCAGACGGGCAGTCTGAACGGGTTATACAAGTGTTGGAGGATATGTTGAGAGGCTGTGTGATGGATTTCTGAGGAAGTTGGGAAGACTATTTGCCTTTAGCAGAGTTCGCCTACAACAACAGCTATCAAGCTAGCATTCGGATGGCACCATATGAAGCGTTGTATGGTCGGAAGTGTCGAACTCCTACTTGTTGGACTGAGTTAGGAGAACGTCGGGTTTTGGGTCCAGAGTTAGTGGCAGAAACTGAAGAAAAGGTTGAGATAATCAGGGCACGGTTAAAGGAAGCCTCTGATAGGCAGAAGTCGTACGCAGATCTCAAACGAAAAGAGATAGAATTTGATGTAGGAGATCAAGTATTCCTTAAGGTCTCGCCTTGGAAGAAGGTGATGAGGTTTGGTCGCAAAGGGAAGTCAAGCCCAAGGTTTATAGGGCCCTATCGAGTACTGAAGCGAGTTGGACCAGTGGCATACCAGTTAGAGTTGCCACCAGAGTTGCAGCAGATGCACGACGTATTTCATGTATCCATGTTACATCGTTATCGATCAGATCCATCTCATGTGGTACCAATTAAAGAAGTGGAGCTAAGGCCAGACCTATCCTACGAGGAGGAGCCAATTCAGATATTGGAACGTGATGTGAAAGTGTTACGGAGGAAGTCAGTTCCTCTAGTCAAAGTGTTATGGCGCAATCATGGATCAGAGGAAGCTTCGTGGGAACCAGAAGAGACAATGCGACAGCAATACCCTTAATTATTTTAGCTAGGAAATTTCGAGGACGAAATTATTTTAAGGGGGTATGTAACACCCCTAACCCCGAACCATCGTCGGAACAGGGTTACGAGGCATTACCGGACATATCAGACAATTTACAAATATAAATTTTGTTTAATATAAATTTCGGCAACATTTCTGCTTATTATTATATAAAACCCCCTGTAAATTAAACCATATTCATTTCAATCATAACCAATTCATTCCATATATTTATTTTCTATTCCAAATACCTTCTAATCAAACTCAATCAATATAATATCAACTTAAATTTATCAAAATATTAGTTAGATTAAAATAAATATACTTCATTCATTATAATTCTTAAACTTGTAATACTAACATTTTTAACCATTTACATTCAAAACATAATAACCTTTATACACAACCTACGTACATGCCACATTATGAAAAGGAAATATACATCACCAAAAGTTTGCTGAAGTCGGGTCTGGCTTCGGATGCTGGTTCAGTATTTGACTTCTACAACCTGCGCACGGAAACAACCGTACGCTGAGTATACATATACTCAGTGGTATTACCATAATTCAAATTATAAACATAATAATCATATCATTAATTCATATAACTTTAATTTAACTAAACCAATTCAAACATAACTTTCATATAAGTTTGTCCTTCTCAATATATTCATACAATTCAATTTTAGCTATTCAACAATTGAAATAATACACAATCATGTTGAGCCACTATCCATTTCTTGAACCAATGGTTCATATTTTCTATTCTCATACTCATATTCCAATCACATTTTTTTTCAGTTCATGTTCTATTTTCGCATTTCTTCCAATGGCTCAACCATTTCATTTTATTCAATTTAACTTTTTCCTTATTTACCCCTATTAACAGACTCGGACTTTAACGGATACACGGATTCCAACCCAAACACACCAGTACGGCACATTGTGCCTAAAACGGTACATAGTACCTGATCAGTATACGAAACATAAGTGCCTGAAACGACACACGAGGTGCCTGATACGACACACGAGGTGCCTAAAATACGACACATAAAGTGCCTGATTTACGACACATAAAGTGCCTGATTGGCAAAGCCGATAAATCCCGTACTCTTCCAAATCCTATGGCATGCCAATTATATCCGACTCAGCCCGACTAGTTAATAGGGTATTTCAGTTCTCAATTTCATTTTCATTTTCATAACAAATTCAATTTCAATATCAATTACACTTTCCATTTCAAACCACATACAATTCAATTTCAATACATATTCATCATTCAACTCAATTTCCATTCAATTCAATAAAACACTTACCTTATAATTTACTTACCATATTCATAAATTAATCTAACATTTAATGAATAAATAAATAGTTTGAATTATAGTAATACAAACCCGAATTTGCTTGGTTATTCCTCGGTAACCTTCTCCTTTCCTTTGTGGGTTGATGCCTCGAGTTCCTTTTTAGCTACGAAAATAATAATAATTTACATTATTAATTACAAAATTAAATTACAATAAATAATTGAATTTTATTCAATTTCTACTCTTCCTCTTCATTCCACATCATTTATACACAATTCTATTATTTACTTATAAGTTCTTTCAAAGCTGTCTACCTGAGCCATTGTCACTAAATTATCTATATCTTGAATTACAGAATTCCAAATTAAGATCCGTAAATTTTCTATGAAACTAGACTCACATATCTTCTTTCCATAAAATTTTCAGAATTTTTGATTTAGCCAATAAGTACAGTTTATTCTTTGAAATCACCCCTATTCTGTTGTCTGACAGTTCCGACCACTCTTTGCTAAAATTTAATTATCTTTTTGTACAGAATTCAAATGATGTTATGGTTTATTTATTCTAAAACTAGACTCATTAAGGAATCTAACCATATAAATTATGTTCCCAAATTATTTTTATAAAATTTTTAATGATTTTTCCAAGTCAGAACAGAGGATCTCGAAATCACCCTGAACTAGTTTCACTAAAATTTAAATATCTCATAATACAGAACTTATTTTCTTTCTCTGTTTCTTTCATATAAAAATAGACTCAATAAGATTTAATTTCATATCTCACTCAACTTTTAATTCCACTTCTACGATTTTTGGTGAATTTTCAAAGTTGCTCTACTGCTGCTGTCCCCAAACTGTTTTCTTATAACTTATTTTGCAATTAACTCCTAATTAAGTTTACTTATTTCTTAACTTAATTCATGCTTTGATTCTACTTAAATTCCTTCCATATTCAACTTGATTATATAATTTTCATAATAAAACCCTAATTCATAATTTCTTCCAAATTAATCCCTATAGTAGAAAACTTATAGCTTACTTTACAATTTAATCCTTTTACTAATTCTAACTTAGATTTCATCTAATTTAATCCATAATTCATCTTTTTCTTCAACATAAACTATATTTAAAAACCTAAAAACTCTCAAAATACCAACTTAGTTTCATCAAAATCTTGCTTTAAAGCTTCTAAAACATCAAAATTAAGAGAATAGAACTTGATTGACTTACCTAATTAAACTCCAAGCTTTAAAACCTCAATTTTCCCTTTTCTTTTTCTTTCTTTCTTTCCTTTCCCCTGTTTCGAAAACTTCTCTGTTCTTTTCTGTTCTTCTTTGTTTCTTTTTATTATTTCATTTACTTTATTTTATAATATAATATTATATTAATATAGTTATTTAATATTAATAATAATATATTTTAATACATAAAAATCTCAGATTTTTATGCATGTATGCCGCCTCAACTTATGCTAAATGGCATATTTACCATTTTGATCCTTTTTATTTTCTTTTAATCTACAATTAGACTTTTACTCCTTATTCAATTTGATCCTTTTTCCTAATTACTTTAAATTAAGCTAAATTCACTAAATAAAAATCTAATTAAACACACTATTAGACTCATAATTACTCCTAATAATTATTTACTAACTCGGTTTACTAAGACGGAGGCCCGATAACATTTTTTTTTTCTGGTGCCCACGGATTTTGGGTCGTTACAGGGTAGAACTGTAACATCCTGAAAAGGGCCTATGCATTTTCGGTTTAATTGTACGAACTGACATGTCTTATGTGTTATGAATGTATTTTGAACATTTTTGGAAACCTGGAAATGTATGGAAATGTTAAGTTTAAAAGAGGAAAGTGAACATTTTTGGAAACTAAGAAAGGTAAGGAAATGATTTGGAAATGATTCAAAAGAGGAAAGTAAACATTTCGGGAAACTTGGAAATGTAAGGAAATGTTAAGTTTAAAGGAGGCAAACGAAAATTTTTGGAAACTTGGAAATGTAAAGAAATGTCAAGTTTTAAGGTTTAAAAAGAGGAAATTAAGGCAAGGTGGCCTTAAGAAAATTAATAGGAGGAATTTGACACACAAACAGGCTTGTCAAAGTGGCTTGAAGGCACCACTTAAAAGCCCAGCAAAGTGACGCCACAAGCTTGTGTATTTGGGCCAGGATTCGAGTCACTTGGGAAGCAAATAATAGAAATTTTATTTTTGCTTCCAGAAGCAGAGAGGTGGACGGCATTAAGGCTCTTAAAAGAGGAGTTTTATTCTCTTTAAATTTCGGCTAAATAGAAGGATAAATGATGATTTATCTTAAATTATTTTCAAGGAGATAATAAGGGATTATTCTTTTAATAAAGTGATAATTCAAAGGATAAAGTTATCAAAATAGAAGAGTGGTGGCCAAGTAAGGGATTCTGAGTAGTAATTTCGGCTATAAGAGGGAAAAAATAGGGCTACTCATCAATTTTTCTTCCTTCTCTCTCACTGCCGAATTTTCCTTGGCCAAGTAGCCTCTCTTTCATCGATTCTTTTCCTCTCCAAAATCCTTCTTTTCTTCTTTTCTTCTTTTCTCTTCTACTGTCAAAGCCGAAACCTTTTATCCCTGTCTAAGTCTCCATAGCCGAACCTTGGTGGGACTTCAAACAAGGGTGTGTCGACTTCTTCAAGTAAGGGTAAGGATCTATTACTATTATTTATTTCTTCTTTAAACCGAAAGTCAAGGTTCTAATGCCATATACATGTTGGCCGAAACTTTGAAGGACAGCTTCGGGATTCTGTGACTGTCGACTACAAGGAGGAAATTTTCGGGATTTCAAATCATAAAGGTAAGATATATATAATCGGCCAAAGTTCTATCTTAAGTACTTAGATCTATTTGTTTTAACCGAAAGCTAACCGATTCAAGGGATCTAGTGATTAGCCGATTTCAAAGGAGAAGAATACAAGTTTCCGGGATTTGGTTAATCATCAAAACGGCAACAAGGTAGGTTTTAAGAATACAAATCCTACTAGGATTTGGTTTTATAGTCGAATAGGCTTTATGCTAACATATTAAGGTTACCAAATGTAGGAATTGAGATCTAAAGCAATAGATCAGTTTTTCGGGATTTCAAGGAATTCGTTAAGCAAATCAGGTGTGTACCCCACACTATCTTTAATACGTTATATGGTAATATTTAATATAAGTATGTATAAGAATGTGAATATGGCTAAGGTACCCTAATGTGGTACAAAGTACTCAGGAACATTTCCTACTCCTACTAGGATTACGAAATATGTTATATTTTAACATGTGAAAAGTGACATGAATGTGAATTTAAGTATGATATGCATGATATGAATAATATGGGGCATTCGGGTTATATGAGAAAGGGGAAGTGAATGTGGTGACTTCGGTCTCACTATCTGAATGTGGTGACTTCGGTCACATTATCTGAATGTGGTAACTTCGGTTACATTATCTGAACGTGGTGTCTCATGACACAATCATTTAATCTGGTGGCTATGCCACGAATTTTATATGGGCGATGAGCACGTCGACTGCAGCGACTGCCTTCGATGGAGTGTAGCGGAAGGAGGGTTGACTTAGTAGTCCCCACGGTGTACAGGTTGGTACGGGGATGTGTAGCGGATGGCATCTAGGTTTGGGTTTGGGTTTGCATCATTATCTTGAATTATTATGTGAACATGATATGTATGGTATGCCTAAATCTATTAAATTTTAGTGTTGGTTACACATTGAGTCTGTTTGACTCACCCCGTTGGGGAATATTTTTCAGGTGATGAGCAGTAATGGACCGGGTCGGCAGGAGCTCAAAGGTGGCCATGCACAGCAAGCAAATTATTTAATCTGGACATTTTATTTTATTTAAGTACTCTACAATTTTTATTTTGGGTTTTGTTTTATGTAATAAGGCCATAGTGAACTATTTTATTTCTGTCTTATTGTTTAATTATGTTTACAAATTTTTATTAAGTTAAAGATTAAGTAATTCAATTTTTGAATATACTCTGTATGTTTTATCACTTAAAATTAAAAAGGGTTTTCAAATAAAATCGAATTCGTTTTCAACTCAAGCCCAACCCAAAACAATATTTTTTTTAAAAATCGCACAAGTTTTTCCTAAGAAGCAAAAGAATTTGAACCGGTTTTTCTTGAGGAACATACCAGATCCGGACCAGGCTCGTGGGCCGGGTATGGGGTGTTTCACGAGGATTCCATAAATATTATGACTTTTTTGTTAGAACTATTTATAATCCCTCCCTAACCTATAAATACGAGGATAATGCGCTTCAGCACATTTGAACCCACGTCCTCCTGCATTGGCAACAATACTTATACCGATTAAGCTAATACTCAATCGGCAAAATTCAATTTCTTAAAATAAAAGCAATGTAATAAATTACAAATGTAGGAAGAATATAATCCTTAGAGCATATTTGGTTTATATATTTATCTCTATAATTATAAAAAGGAAATATTGCCCAAGTATTTTGGGCATGTTCTTCATATCCAATGTTTTGAGAAAATGCAATGTGTCAAGCTTGGCATTGTTGCTTCAAAGAGAAAGCATTTATCAAAAGCTCGTAATTTATCTAACAATTCAGTCCTTTTTACAAAATTCCATTAATGCATTAACATTTCATCCAAAGAGATATAATAACACCTTGCCCTAATTTTTTTTACCTTTTTAACCAAAGAAATAGATCAATAATAACAATAATATATATTTCCTCAAAATAAATACTATACATTAGATGGCTAACACCTATCAACACGATTATTTTACAAAATAACAAATTCTTTCTAGCCTATTAACAAATTATAATAAGACTCGCGAACTTAATACCTATAATCTTTAATATTTTTATTTAAATATTTCAATCAAAACATTTTTTTAGTGTCAATCATTTATGAATATATTTGTTACATAAATTAATTTGCCAATTTAAGTGATGCCTTAGACATACTATTGGACAAAGCCAACTCTTAAACCCTAAACACTAAACCCTAAATACTAACCCTAAACCCTAAACCCCTTAGACATGCATATACCAACCCTTATACAAAGAGTTGGCCAAAGTGTATGTTGGCAATTCTATCCCAACACTTAGGAAAGTGTCGGCCCAAAAGTGTAGGCATAGTGTTGGACAGAGCCGACTCTTATTTAAGCGTTGCCTTATGCATGCATATCCCAACCCTTATACAAAAAGTTGACCAGAGCGTATGTCGGCAAGTCTATCCCAACATTTAGGAAAATATCATCTTAGGACTGGACAAATCCAACTTTTATTTAAGCGTTGCCTTAGGCATGCATATCTCAACCTTTATACAAAGAGTTGGCCAGAGCGTATGTTGACAAGTCTATCCCAACACTTAGGAAAGTGTTGCCCCAAAACTTTTGTCTTAGGACTACACAAAAGCCAACTCTTATTCAAGCGTTGCCTTAGCCATACATATCCCAACCCTTATACAAAGAGTTGGCCAAAGCGTATGTTGGCAAGTCTATCCCAACACTTAGGAAAGTGTCGCCACAAAAGTGTTGTCTTAGGACTACACAAAAGCCAACTCTTATTCAAGTGTTGCCTTAGGCATGCATATCCCAACCCTTATACAAAGAGTTGGCCAAAGCATATGTTCGCAACTCTATCCCAACACTTACTAAAGTGTCGCCCCAAAAATGTCGTCTTAGGACTAGACAAAGCCAACTCTTATTTAAGCGTTGCCTTAGGCATACATATCCCAGCCCTTATACAAAGAGTTGGCCAAAGCGTATGTTGACAAGTCTATCCCAACACTTAAGAAAGTGTCACCACAAAAGTGTCGTCTTAGGACTACACAAAAGACAACTCTTATTCAAGCATTGTGTTTAGACATACATATCCTAACCCTTATACAAAGAGTTGGCCAAAGCGTATGTTCGCAACTTTATCCCAACACTTAGGAAAGTGTCGCCCCAAAAGTGTCGGCTTAGGACTAGTGTAAAACAATTCAGAAAGCATTTACACAAATTTTATACAATCAATCATCATTCTCAGACATAATGTCCCTTAAACGGGTCCTCGAGACCTTAATCATGCTTACAAACTGAGTCGGGACCAAACCGGAACATATACAAAATTCACAGAAAATTTAAAACTTTTCTAATATACAGAGGAGACACGCCCGTGGGAGGAGACCGTGTGCCCTCCACGGCTTCTAGACACCCCCGTATGTCCATCTGTGTCTATATACTGACTTAATCCCCACGGCCACCAGACACGCCCGTGTATCCTGACCGTGGTCCTATACTGACTTCCCCACCACGGCCACCAAGCACGCCCGTGTGCCTTGGCCGTGTGCTCTTAGCTAGCTACTGACTTGCACACCATGGCCAGATGACACGCCCGTGTCGAGGCTGTGTGATACCAAACTGCATCCTACAATTCACCCACGGTCGTTAGGCACGCCCGTGTGCCACAACCGTGTGACATTATAGGTCATTTACAAGGCCAAAATGCCACCCATAAGGGTCAAACCTACAAGCCATATTTAACAAGATATCTCATGCACATTTAACCATCAAAACATACCAAAATAATTAACCAATTCATGCATATTTGCCCACTAAAGTAATCACACTACAATCCATTCAAACCAATTCCAAACATACCAATTTGCATGACTAAATCTCAATTATACCCAAGCTCCTTTCATCAATATATACTTACCACATCATAACCATTTCATATATCAATAAATCATTAAAGCATATTACCAAAACATAACTAGCCAAATCACATGGCTAAGTTTAATTCAAAATCATATACACATATCTAGCCTATACATGCCATAATTAGCTAAATACATTTTCAAAGTGTACCAAAACGAGTTTAGAAGTGTGATGATGATCCTTGACGGTCCCGAGCTTACAGTAGCTATGACGACCTCGGATTCGGCTTATCGGAATAAAAACGGCTACTCGGTTACTTTCGCTTTCCTGAGATCTAAGTCCGTTTTCTTCGGTTCTTGATCTTGAATTTTGGCTTGAAATCAACCGAAAATACAAAGCTTCAAAGCTTTCTTTTTCTTTCTTTGAGTTTCGGCCAGAAAGTGATAAAAGTAAGGCCACTTTCCCATGTTTCTATTATTATAAAATATCTATAATATAAAATAAATAAATATAACTTTTAACTAATGTTTTTAATATATAAAAACATATAATTATGCATTCCATCATTCAATGCCGTCCACTAACCATAGAATTGGCTTAATTACCACATAAGTCCTCACATTTTATAAAGCTACAACACATAGGTGCTTTAGCAAATAGCAAGCAACTTTCACATTTAATACAATTTAATCCTTTTTGTCAAATTAAACACACAGACAATCAAATTAGCTTACGGAAATATAGCACATACTAATTCACATATCAACGGCACAGAATATAATATTAAAAATATTATTCAGACTCGGATTTGTGGTCCCGAAACTACTGTTTCGACTAGGGTATAAACCGGACTGTTACAACTAGACAAAGCCAACTCTTATTTAAGCGTTGCCTTAGGCATGCATTTCCCAACCCTTATACAAAGAGTTGGCCAAAGCGTATGTTGATCAGTCTATACCAACACTTAGGAAAGTGTCGCCCCATAAGTGTCATCTTAACAATGTTTTGTTGTAGTGGTTTGTTGTACATTTGTTTATATTTTCTCTACTGTTTCATGTCTTGTTGTTCTTTGCGTGTTGTGTTCTTCTTTTGTCCTTTTTCTCGTTTTTGCAGGGGTGGTTAGTGGTGCAGTCGGTGGTGGCAGAAGGCACGCTTGCTGACGTGGAGAAGCGGCGCGGCTAGGCTCTTAGGTTTTTTTTTTATTGAAAATTTGTTTATGTGTTGTAGGCTAGGGCTGTTAGGGTTTTCTTGTATTTGGGCTATAATTGGGTAGTGTATTTGGGCCTGATATGTAATTGGACAGGGACTTTATTTATTTTTTGGTTTGGTTTGTTTGGGCTCGGACAGAATTGGGCCCTTACATATAACTCTAGCACAATTCAACTATTATTATGTAAATTAATTTGAATTTATCAGAAGTAGATGAGTTGAATAGGAGGTATGTTTAAAAAATCTATTCATTATATTTTGATAAATATTTTTCATAAAATATTATTTAATTTAAATGTTATTTGCATTAAATATGTTATGTATTTTTATCTTTTATTTTAAAAAATAAACGCGTGTACTACATGCAATTGGTGTGCCGTAATTTGATAAGTCAAATTAAACTCTCTAGAACACTTGATGAGTTTGTTCTCAAGCAATTTACGAGTCTTTTCTATTCTTTTTGTTAATTTTTAATTTTTAGTATTTATGATCGTTCTCCTTAGTTTTGGTCTTTTTGAGACCCAAATTGGCAAAATGGTGTCATTAGGAGTCTATAGTGTAATTAAGTTTGTTTAGGGAGAGGACGATGACCAAACCTTGATGAGAACCGCATTTGATGTGGGTGTCGCGACACTGAGCCTCCATTACCTCAGGGGTACAAAACTTCAACAAGAAATCAACTTGGAGTAGTATGCCGAGGGTGTTGTGACACTAAGAGTGTTGTGTCACGACACCAAGCCTCCAAGGTCGCTATACCACTGCTGATTGTTGAAGTGAAGAAGCCAGGACTACTACTGAGGATGTCGTAACACCAACCAGTTAGTGTTGCAACATTGAGAACCCCCAAAGCTAAGAGAGTTTTGTCACGACACCAAGCCTCCTAGGTCGTGATACCACTGCTGATTGTTGAAGTGAAGAAGCCAGGACCACTACTGAGGATGTCGTAACACCAACCAGTTAGTGTTGCAACATTGAGAACCCCCAAAGCTAAGAGTGTTTTGTCACGACACCAAGCCTCCAAGGTCGCGATACCACTACTGATTGTTGAAGTGAAGAAGCCAAGACTACTGCTGAAGATGTCGCAACACCAACCAGTTAGAGTTGCAACATTGAGAACCCCCAAATTCAAGAGTGTGCCACTATCAAAGGTGTCGTGGCACTGATGCTTGATGGGGTGAAAACTATTCCTATGGTAGTTTTATATCCAACACAAACACAAATCAATCCATACACTCCAAGGGCATTTTTGTCAAGTTTTAGGGTTTAATTTTGGTTGTATTAAAGACACTTTTGGATGTCAAACTAAAGGAGCCAACTTTATCATTTTTTTTTGCTTAGTTTTTATTCTCTTCTCCATTTTTAGGTTTTAGTTATTTACCTTTCTCAGCTTGGTAGTTGTAGCTAGTAGTTTTTTTTTTAGTTTTACTATAGTTTTTACTTCTTTGCACTTAGATACAAAAACCTTACATTGTATTTTGATTTTCATTTAAGTCCTTTAATATATTTCAACTTTGTTAACTCTCAAAAGTGTAAAAATCCAAACTTTAGTTGTGCTTTCTTCTTCATTGTTACTGTTGTCATCTTCTAAAAAAGCTCCATCAAGAGTCTCTAAAATTTTCTTAACCTTGCTTTTTATGTTTTCTTTAATGAATCATTTGAGCGTATATTTAACTGATGTTTGTGTGTTGATGATGAGTAGTAACTAAGTCTCATGGTGGTTGGTTGATGAAAATGTTGCATAATTAGTTTTTGGGTTAGAGATTAAAATATAAAATTAGAATAAATTGCATAGAATTCAAAACCTAGAATTAAAGCATCTATGTGAACAACTAGATAGAAAAGACCGAGAGGAGAGCCTATTGAAAATTAATTTGATTGTCCCGATTTAGTTTAATAAAAGCGAGAGATAAATCAGACTAAATCGTCTAATTTGGTAAAATGGTGACCGAAAGGTGAAACTGAACCAATTAGAAGTTTGAACCCTTTAGACCCCTAATCCAATAATTGACTAGCAACATGGAAGTCAACTGACCACTTAAGCTCTTTGAATTGATATTTGTGCACTTTTGATTGTTTTTCAATTTAGTCCTTCTAGTAATAAAATTTATTGATAATGTTCAAATTCATAAAAATTATTTTTTATTTAATAATGGTAATTTTGTAAAATATTTAGAAAAGTGTTGAGTGTACCAAATGTGTTAACGTAACTTTATGATATTTTAATCAATGCTTTTCAATGTAAATCAAACATCATAAAGTAGCTCTTCTAACAAATATATTTCTATGAATCACATTTCAAAAAAATCATATTCTGTAGAAATCATAATACTGAATTCCCCTACTCATAAATCTATTTCACTCTCATGTCTCCACTCATTTGCAATTTAGCGGTAGTGCGTTTGAGCTAATTATATAAACATGTTTGATTACTTCACTACAAATTAATTATCATAAAATCTTCATAATTTGGCGCAATATTCGACTTAATCCAAATTTTTTAAGTTAATTTTTAGAGGTTTTAAATTTTGAAAATCCATCTCTTTTCAGTTCATTATACGTATAAAAAGGTAAATTTGATGATTTATGACTGGTTTCCTATACATTCTTTCCATGAAAGTTTCAATCCTTAAAATGGATTTCCATTTCTTGTCAGCCACAACATTGTTATTACAATTTTCCTTTTCCAATTTTTTGCCCAAAAGAAATTGAATTCCATTTACTCAAAATCAATTATCACCATACAAATGTACAATAAAGAACTGAGATAACAAAACACAAACTCCAGAAAATGTGTGCATTTGACGTTTGTATATTCCCCCACATGTGGTGTTGGCAGGTCCTTATCTAAGATGAAGATAAGTGATGATGGGTTCATGAACCTAATTTGATGCAGAATCTCACAAAATTAGATTTAAAATAGAAGAGAAAATAAAAATATATAGAAAGAAAAAAATTCACCCTTAATTAAAAAGTTCAATGTTTGGATGAAAATTTTCTAATAAACCCTAAAAGAAATATCTCTAGAAATATTAAATAATCCATCTCCAACTTTGTAATCAAAGACTTGAAGGTTTTACCAATTTTATATAACACTTCTAAAAACTAATTAAATATTTAGATTTACATAAATTCTCTTAAATAAATTCCTAAATAATATATAACTCTAAAACTCAGCTCTAAAAAAATATCAATTATTAGTTAAAGAGACTTTCAAAGCCTGCAACTCAAAAAACCCGTATTGAATTTGTCAAGAAATTTCTACCTACGCAGTCTTCACTAAAATGACCATAACTTGAGCTCTTGAACTTATATTGACGCATTTCAAAGTGTGTTACTAAGTTAAGAGATAGATATTCGATCCATAAAAAGACAACTCAACTTAAAAAAATGTTTGAATCTTATCTAAAAATATGTGACAAGTTGGTAACTTGAATTCAAATGAGTTAACCCCTCTTGAGTTTGTATCACAATTCTTGGGATACTATCCTTCAAGCTTATTGGCAATCTAATTGCAGTATAATAAAAGCAATGCTTGTAAATTGTAGCTTAAATAAAAGAATTCGTTTCAATAAAGTTGATGCAACAATTTTATGATTGGTATATAAGTGGTATTTTTTTTCCTTTTAAACAATGATTTATTCTAGTGTCATCATATTGATGTTTTAGATAACAACTATTTACAATTATTATAACAATTATATATGCAATTGTTGTCTAAACTCAAAAGTTAAACAACAATATATTCTAATGCTATTTATATTTTAGGCCACAGCTACTTAGAATTAAATGCAACATCTAGTGGCATCAACCACCAAGAAAGCACTAGTGTGTTGAATCCAACACCAATAGTTTTCTTTTATCCTGATTAACTTGTAATATTTCACAAATTGTTAATTTCTACAAATCAAACATTGCCAAAAATAAGCCATCTCAAACTCAAGTAAATCAAGTCACCTTCAACCTAAGAGAACGCAAGCCTTAATCACTTGTGAGAGCACTTATTATTTTAAAAAGCTCCTCATGCCAAAAATGAAAGACGACAAAGGAACCCTAGTCCGAGGAGGAGGAGCCATCCAACAAGTCTGAAGGTTGGAGCAAATTATAATATTCGATATTATTATTTAAATATTTTAAAATTGAAATTGAAATTTTATTATTAATATAATAAAATTATGCTTAATTCAAATTAATTTTTTTACAAAAATAAAATTACTTATAAAAGAGATTATTTTTTTCAGAAAAATGATTTGCGGGTTTTCAGAAGAGTAAGTTATTTTACAAGTTTGTTTTCCATCCATCTGCGGTAATTGATTTTGTATGAAACAAAGCCACCCTAAACTTGGTGTAACCATCTCGCCCATCTCGTTGGACCTTTATCAGTAAAATGCTAGCTGCAGCGGGCAATATACTATAAAAGTGATAGAAGCTTCACCAAGAACATGATCTCTTCCACTTTTCTGTTTATCTTGTTGAACACAACCTCATTTATAGCTAGCGAAATTGACCATAGAGCCATTATGCAACATAATAGCCACCATTTAAGCTATCTCAGCTCCTCAACCCAAATTCCATACAAGTTCATCCCATCTAAAAAATTCTTTTGGCTCTAATTTTTTGTAGCATGCTGGAAGAAACACATGTTATACTCCCTTTCTCGAATCCATTTGATACACGATTTTTACTTGTTCACAGTAATCATAAACATTGGAAATTATTACAGACTCATAAACCTTTCAGAACAGTAAATCTCTCCTTTACCACTGTTGCTCGAGCTTGGAAGCAACTTTTTCCTACATTACAGTCAGTCCATCCGAATGCTCATCTTATTAAAAAAATCATTTTAAAATGATAAAAGAAGAAGAGAAATTCAAATTTTGTCATGGAAAAATAACTTAATTTGTTTTCAACAAAGCTCTTCCAACTTCTTTGGAATCATGGAATCAAATTGAATAAAAACAAAATTACTTAAAATACATGAGAAAGCTTATTACACTAATGGGCAGCATTTAATGAAAGTTATAGACCCATTGGCTAAATCCAACTACAAAAGTGTTCACATAGATTGTCTTTGGGCTGTAAAATGTTATTTAAGGTATTGGGCCGAAGACCATGAGTACTTATACACCAAATTTAAGTCTCAAAATTCCTTTCCAAAACCTTAAAATGACATTAACCCAAGCTAACCTTTGTAAATTTGAATTTGGATTTCGAAAATGCTAATAAATTATTTAAATATGAAATATTCATCATAGTTTTTAAATTATATATTTATTTAGTGATAAATTTGAAATGCTTTTTTTTTAACTTTCGAAAAGTCTATGCTTTTTTACCTTTCACTTATATATTATATTAAATTCCAACTCATTTATTCATAATATATACATTTATATAATAATTCCCAAATAAAGCACAATTTCGGGATTAAGATACTATTATATGCGAAATAGAGATTTTTAGACTTTTCTTTTCAAAGAAGTGTTATGATATACGTCAATAATGACAGTAGGACGATAGTAAAGAAATAAAAAATAAGAACACACAAATTTTACGTAGAAATTTTTTTCAGGAAAAAATCACGGGAAGAAGAGAAGAAATTCACTAATGTTGAAAACCGAATGATATAAGAGAATTTCGACTACATCTATTTAAAGGTTGAAAACCCCTGTTCTAATCAAAGTCAGATAGTAGAAGTGTAGTTTTATGCAGATTCAACTTGTGCGATAGATATGTTCGCAAGCGAGATAATTGTCTCTTCAACATAGTTGCATCTCTTTTTGGAAGACGATTGAGTCCACCTGTCTTTTGTTTTGTTCTCAAATCCCTAAACTTATGAAGCTTTGTTTCTACAGTGAGCCAATTTGTTAACATACCACCAAGCCATTTTCTATTAACATAATGACACCAAGCCCTTATTGCAGCCCGCGCCCTTGAATCAACGGCTTTATTTTTTGTACCAACAATTAAGAATTGTTTTCTCGTACTTGTTGCATCAAAAACTAAATCACAAGCTTCTAATAAAAAAATGAGCGTTTCTAGTCAGATTTGTAATATGAATATCCTTAAGTTTTGCAGAGATATATGGCGTCATTCTAGAATTCCATTTCTTAGTACCATGACCAAAATTAACTTATGCTTCCAACATCTCTACCAAATTTATGTTCCAATATCTTCTTGCCATTTCTGTTTGCACTTCCTCTATCTCTCTTTTTTTTAAGTAAAAAAAAAGAGAGACAAGACACCCTGAAATAAATAATAGTTCCAATGGAACCTTCTCTTCTACCGGGGATTGGTCGTTTATCCACGAGCCAAGCCATTACTTTCTATTCGTTATTCTCTTTATTACTATTAACAAATTAACAACTCAAATGACCACAACAAATTATCTTAAGAATCATTAAATTCTATACCTATAAAAGAAAGAGCGGCCTGATGTATCATGTAAATTGTTTGAAATGCAAGAGTCAAATAATTCTCGGTGGTGGAAGAAAATATCTCTCATTTCTCCCCCGAAGAAATTCTTTTTTTTTGTTTCCAAAAGAATGTTGTTGTGTTGCCGTGACCGGTGCACTAATCCTTTGAATCCGGTACCGGCGGGTATCATACCCCCAAGCACAACGTTTTCTTTCAGGCCTTTCAACCAATCGATACGACCCCGGAGAGCAGCTTTTGCTAAAACTCGAGCAGTTTCTTGAAAACTTGCTTCAGATATAAAACTTTGAGTGTTCAGAGATGCTCTCGTTATTCCCAATAAAACGGCTCGATAACAAATCGCTTCTTCTAAAGCACGCCCCGTTCGTTCCGCTCGCAATAATCCAATCAGT